>JBBPBX010039464.1:5928-26480 GCA_038048925.1 Garcialebias charrua
GTTTTGGAAGATTTACTGTCTTAAAACGATAGATCTCAGACGCGACAGGTATTTTTAGCCGGATAGCAGCTAACAAACCTTAGCCGAGAGGCCGGAGCAAACGCGTTCGCTATTTATGTATTTTTAAATTATGTCAGCGCGATCAGGTCACATCTGTTATTTCTTTTTATTCGGGGAGGGATATTAATGAGAGTTTTGGAAGATTTACTGTCTTAAAACGATAGATCTCAGATGCGACCGGTATTTTTAGCCGAGATAGCTGCTAACAAACCTTAGCCGAGAGGCCGGAGCAAACGCGTTCGCTATTTATGTATTTTTAAATTATGTCAGCGCGATCAGGTCACATCTGTAATTTCTTTTTATTTGTCCCTCCTCTTTTAACAAAACGAGTGGTGTTCCCACATTTTTAATGAACTAAAACAACAAAGTTTGGACTGTCTTCAACTGTATTACTCGCATGTAAACAAACGGTGTTTCCGGTCAACCGGAAGTCGTGCGCACATTTCGCGCAAAGCATCATGGGGCGTAGGAATATTGTGGATAGACATTTTTACTTTTGCATTTTTGTATTGCAAATGTTGTCTCTGTTGTGCAGTGTGCTGCTACCAAAACTCATGGCACATTATTCCCAATAGAACTGCACATCTTGACGTGTGATTTGTGCATATTATTTTAAAGTTGCACAACAAGAGATTTAACAAAAATAACTGAAGGAATGATGATTGAATGGATGAAAACATGGGTAAAATTTTGATTTAGAGATAAATATTTAAAACGCTTGGTCAGATCAAACATTACATGTACACTTTGTGCCGTTTGACATTTTAAAGCAGCTTTCTATTTAAGAAGACAAAGCCGCATGTTGTCAATATGACGATTTCTCTCTGCTACAAATGTCATTGATGGATCACAGCTGGAATAATGCAACAAAACATACATGGCTACTGGAAAACATGGGAGAATAAACTACAAGCGGGGTCAGGGGGCTAACACTCCCAGAATTCATCCAGGCACGTTGTGTCATGTTGTCAAGTTGACTGGTGATGAATGAGGAAGCCTCTCACTGCGAGCTCGAGACATGTAAGCATGCTCAGGATTGTGAAGCAGCCATGACAAATGACCCACGATGTGCACAGGAGATTTCCTCTAACTCACTTGACATTTTAGTGATGTCTTGTTAATTCATCTCTGTCTCCCCCATGAAGAACATTCATTTGCCCAAATTCTCCTGCAACACTAATTTATTCTCAACAGAAATGACCGTGGAGAATGCAGCAAGAATGACATTGTGATGAACGTGAGGTGGTGCGTTTAGACAAGGAAGCACCAATTCTTAAAATGTGTTGTGCAGATTATCATAAATTAACTGGACAGCAATCAGTAAAATGGAATCTAATCAGTGGAGTATCCGTCATTTGTCTGCAGCTGTCTTCAACTCAGTGATGGTTTAAATGTATGAAAACAATAGTGATTTGTGTCATTTTTAATTGGGGATTGCGGGGCGAAGTAGACCTTGAAATGTGAATAAATGACCTTTGCAATAAGTTTTTGACTGCAGGCAGTAAAATAAAAAATAAAAAATTCAGCACAGATATTTCAGAAATATATATCTTGGGAACACATTTTCAAAAATTCATTGTTTTTTGTCTTCTCTGAAAAAAAGTAGGCCAAATGAGCTCCAAAATTTACAAACAAATTCTTCTCTATGTTATTTTTAATGTTTATTTGTGGGGATTCAGTGTTTTTTTTTTCAGCACTAACACCTTCTTGCAGCTTTTAACTGACAGGGTGGAGTCAATTATCCACAGCTGTCTCCACTTTGCTAATGAGACATCACACTACTTAAAGCTGTTTGGATCTAACAGACTTCACTGGAGAGGAAGTAGTTATGACAAGACTTAGAACAGGGCATTCTGGGCTTAATAGTTCTCGCTTAAAAATAGAAAAACATGAAATTGGGTCCTGCAATCATTGTAGTAAAAAAGGAAAAAGTAGAACATGTTCTGTTGAATTGTGAAAAATATTCAGAGGAACGACAGCTGTGAAAATCATCATTGAGCAGAAAGAATATAGGGCTGAATATGATCAATTTATTAGGAAATAAATCAAACCATGTTAAAACTCACTTGTTTAGTCTAAAAAAGCTAAGTCTGGTCCTCTGGACATTCAAAAAACAAAACCAAACAAAGAAAAAAAATAATAATTACAGACACTTTTTTTGCTTTGTTTTGCTTTGTTTTTTGAATGTCCAGAGGACCAGATTTAGCTTTTTTAGATTTTTCAACCTGGATTGTTGAGCATGCATCAGGGTACTCACTTGTTTAGGTTTTTAAACACAGGATTAATAAATCGTATTTAGAATTGAGTATATGAGTGTGTGTATGATGATGCATGTCCATACATGCATACATGAACATAAGAGCGTATCAGGATAGGAATTTACACACATCATTGAGATGTGTTGAATCTCTCTCTGACATCACTGTAAACCACACTCCACTTTGGTAGGTGGTAGTAAATGCACCTTAAAAGTTGGTTGCCAGCCACCAATAAAAACCAAAAGAAGAAGAAAAAGAAGACTCCACTGGAACATTATCCTTAACATGCTATTGTGACTGGCCCTGGAGATCATTTGTGTGCTTCCTGTACCTCGTGCAATCCAGCTTCTTGAGTTAGTGATGGCGGTCTGACACCCAACGCTTGGGTACAAGCTTCAAACTCAAGGCTATATATTTTTTTTAAACTGCTGTTTGGTGTAGAACAAGGTACGTGACCGATGAAGTCTGAAGCAGTGCTTCAGTTTTTGAGTGAATCATGTAACCGGTTCAAACCACTCGTACTTCTTGTGTGAGGCAGCTTGAATGAGTGTGATTCACCGGGTTTTTTGGTGTGTAAAAGCACCATATTATGACACAAAATAATATACAATATGTGAGTCGATGATGAATGGGGGAGTGGTGGTGCAGAGGTTAGAGAAGGTGGGCCTATGACCGGAAGATCACCAGTTTGACTCAATGGGCCAATGACGTCAAAATGTGAAACACCCACACTGGTCTCCACCCTTGTTTGCCCCACTCCTTAACCCCTACCATGTGCTCCCCCAGGTGCTCCAGTCAACAGCTCTCTGCTCCACACAGAGGGCTGTGGTAGCTCGGTGGTCTGTGGTTGCAATGGCGTAGTCTAAATTTTTGCAGTGGGTTTGCCGCAGTAAAATTTTACGTTGGACACCGTTGAAGCCACGGGCGAATGCCTAACGTCCAACGTAAAACCAACTTTACCATGGTCCGTCACCACATGCTGTGCTTAGAAACCAAAGTACACTGGTTAGTAAAATGTAATTGTCAATTTTATTTTGATTTTTAAGAATTTTGAGCATTTCCAAATTTCTCTGATGCTTATACAGTATTTGAATAAATGAACAACAAACTTTGTACAACAGTTGGCTTTGTATTAAAAACATCCATCCATTATCTTTTTACCCACTTCTTCCATTTTGGGTCGCCGGTGCCCATGTCCAGCAATCACTGTGCGAGGGGCGGGGTACACCCTGGACAGGTCTCCAGTCCATCACAGGACCACATGGAGACAAACAACCATTCACTCTCTCACTCACACCTAGGGACAATTTAGAGTTACCAATCAGCCTAACATGCATGTTTTTGGTCTGTGGGAGGAAACCGGAGCACCCGGAGAGAACTCACACATGCACGGAGAGAACATGCAAACTCCACGCAGAAAGGCCCCCAGACTGGGATTTCAACCAAGGACCTGCTCGCTGAGAGGCAGCAGCTCTACCAGTTGTGCCACAGTGCTGCCCATATTAAAAACATGTTATAGAATTTACAAAACAATACTTGAACATGTTTTGCTTTGATATTAAGCTGATCCGAGAGCCACGAGTGGGCCGTGAACCGTGGACGCCACCTTCGAGCTGAGCCGAGCGCCGTGAGTCGTGGACGCCACCTGGGGCTTCGAGCTGAGCCGTGCGCCGTGGGCGAGCCAGGGGATTGCTGCAGGCTGCTGAAACGTGAGTTCTGAACTAACTGCTGATCTGAAGCAGAGCAACGATCGAGTAGCTGTTGGACGGGAAGCAAGCTGATTACTGTTGGACATGAGCAGAGCAGCGAGCGAATTGCTGCGGATGGGAGCAGAGCAGCGAACGAGTTGCTGCGGACGTGAGCAGATCGGCGAGCGAGTTGCTGTGGAACAGTGATTTTCTGTATCCAGATCAGAAGAAGCAGGCGTGATGAGTCCTAGTAAAAAAAATAAATCGGAGCAGCAGAAACAGGAGTCGGCGAGTAAAAAATCGGTGGATAAAAATTTGGAGTTAATGGAGGAATTGAAAAATGCAGTAAACGTTCTCACTGCGGAAGTTGCAAGTTTGAGAGCTGATCAAAAAAACTTTAATCAACTGGTTGAGGAGATGAAACTAATGAAAGCTCAGGAGGTCATCAGAGAAGAACGATTAGCTCAATTGGAACAAAAGTGTGAGGACATGGAACAATACATAAGAGGCGAAAACATGGTCATTTCTGGACTCGAACTTAAACGCTGGTCATCGGCTGATGTAACCAAAGGCGTTAACACGAGTGAAGGAGGACGACCAGAACAACTGCAGTCTCTGGAGAATCAGGTAGTCACTTTCTTAAGTGACAAAGGCATTGACATTAAACGTGATGACATTTCCACCTGTTACACACTGCCCAATAGAGCTAACAAACTTAAACCGTCAGTAGTCGTGAGATTCATTGGAAGGAATCAAAGAAACAGGGTAATGATGCAGTCAAAGAAACTCGCAAAAACTAGGGTCTTCATGAATGAACACCTAACTAAAAAAAACGCAAACATTGCACATGCAGCAAGGTTGTTGAAAAAGGAGGAAAAAATAAAAAAAACTTGGACAAGAAACGGAAACATCTGGATCAAAGTAGATGAAAATTCTCATCCTAAAATAATAAAAGAACTGAAAGACTTAGAAACATTCAAATGAGCTCAAAAATGACAAATCACCAATCACTATCACATGTTCATACACAAAATTAACAGAAATGAACAAACAAACAAATAGATTAAAACATGACAGCAACAAACGAAGACTCAGAATTCAAAATATATAATGTTGAAGATATGGTTGATGCAAACTTTTATCCTGCTATAAAAGACTGTGAATACTATAATGAAGAAAAGTTTAATAACATCAATATAACAAATGGAGATCTCTCTATTATTCACATCAATAGTAGAAGTATAAATGCAAATATATCCAAAATAACAGATTATTTAAAACAGTTAAACAGAACTTTTACATTAATAGCACTGTCAGAGACATGGCTTAATGATGAAAACAAAAATAATGTTCACATCGAAGGATATGAATTATATCATTTAAACAGAAACAATAAAAAAGGTGGTGGAGTAGCTCTATTTGTCAAAAATGAAATAAAGTGTAGAATAATTAAAGAAATGTCAATAATTGTTGACAATCTTATGGAAATAATAACAATAGAAATATTAAACGAAAATGCTAAAAACATATCCATAAGTTGTGTATATCGATCACCAGGATCAAATATAGAAATATTCACCGATAAAATCATACAACTACTGGAAAAGAGTTTAAATAAAAAAGTTTTCTTGTGCGGAGACTTTAATATTGACCTGGGAAATAAAACAGATTCAAATAACATCAGCACATTTCTAAATTCAATGTTACGATAATTGACAACATTTTCACAAATATAACAAATGGGGATATGACAGGTGGTATCTTAACAACTGATTTAAGTGATCATTTACCAGTTTTCACTATCTACAGAAATGATCAAAACATTACAAAAGAAGTTACAATTAAGAAAAAAATAATAAACACATCAAAAAAAGCTATGGATCAATTAAAAGATGATTTACAGAAGCAAAACTGGAAGGACGTGTATATTGATGATGTTAACAGATCATATGATGAATTTATGAACATTTTAGAAGCTCTGTATGAAAAGAATTGTGTGCAAAGAAATCGTAGAAAAAGAAATATTGTTGACCAACCTTGGATGACTAAAGGGTTGAGAAATGCTTGTAAAAAAAAAAATAACTTGTATTTATGTTTCTTAAAAACGAGAACACAACAAGCTGAAGAAAAATATAAAAAATATAAAAATAAATTGGTAATGATTATAAGAAGATGCAAGAAAGAATACTATAGTGATTTATTAAACAAGAGCAATGGTGACACTAAAACAACATGGCGAGTAATAAATGATGTTCTAAAAAGTCATAAAGCAAAAACGAACATTGCAAAATATTTTGTGAAAGATGACAAAGAAATACATGATGAGAATGATATCGTAAATGAATTTAATCAATATTTTGTAAATATTGGATCAAGCCTTGCAGCTAAAATACCAAAAGTAGATAATAATCTATTGTATTGAGGTTTGGGGGAAAGCATGCAAAACTATTACAAAGCCTGTTTTTATTTTACAAAAGAGAGCTGTAAGAGTAATCACCAGAAAACATTTCACTCACCCTTCAAACACCTTGTTTATTCAACTAAACTTATTGAAATTCCAGGAATTGGTAGAATATAGTATTTTATCAATTATGTATAGGGCTCATAATAACACATTACCTTTAAATATCCAAAGAAATTTTATAAAAAGACAAAGTTATTACAATCTCAAAGGGACAGAGATATTCATCAAACCACAATTCAGAACCAGCTTAAAAGGACGGTCTACCTCAATTCAGGGAATTCGATTGTGGAATGCTCTGGAGAGTGATGTTAAAAATGAAAAATCAATGTATACATTTAAGAAAAAGGTCAAAAAGGACTTGCTCAAAAACTATATATGATGTAATCTTGCGTGTTTGTGTATTACAATTATGTTGTACTTATGATGTACGGTACGTTTGTGTATTACAGTTAGAAAAATTAAGTAGAGTTATTCATTTTATGAAGCAGTTTGTGTATTACAGTTAGAAAAATTAAGTAGAATTATTCATTTTTGTGATGAATTTGTGTATTACAATTAGGAAAATTAAGTAGAATTATTCATTTTGTGAACATCTTGATGTTGTGCCATCTTTTAGTTTGTGTATTTCAATTAGAAAAATTAAGTAGAATTAAGTAGAATTATTCATTTTATGATCTAGTTTGTGTATTACAGTTAGGAAAATTAATAAAAATAAAAAAAAATAGGAAAATTAAATAAAATTATAAAAAAAATAAAAAAAAAAAAAAATTAGAATTAGAAAATTAATTAGAATTATGGGTGATGTAGTTTGTGTATTACAGTTAGAAATATTAAGTAGAATTATTCATTTTGTGATCTAGTTTATGTTTTACAGTCAGGAAAATTAAGTAGAATTATTCATTTTGTGATGTAGTTTGTGTATCGGCGCTTCTATTTTTAAATTATTTAACTTTTTTCAGTCTGGATAAAAACTTTGTCACTTATGCAACCCGTGTTTATGACCGGGATGCATTATTGGCGATTAACAAGTCGTGGATGAGCTGTCGTGACAGCTGGAGCAGTTTCTCAGGGAGTCGTCCACCTCCGTTTGTCTGCTGCTCACCTGAGTGTCCCCTGCAAAGTTACAGACGTAAAAAGCGGAAAAGAGGATCTAGAGCTGGTATCCAGGTTCGCTTCAGACTGGACCGAAGACATTTTACTGGGAAGCGCGGAGCTCCTCGCTGTCTACAAACTGTTTCACTAAACTGGGAGATTGACACGTCACCTGAAGCCGGGCCAGCGCGGACCTCTACCTGCCTGTCTTCCGGATGTTTTTCAACCTGCCTGGATGGGTATCATCGTGCTCACCATCACGGATCTCCTCGTCGTAAACGCTCTTCTGATGTGAGCAACTTGATCTACGTGCCGCTGTCATCAGATGTGGGGGCTGCCGAGCTGTCATCGCTACGCATGGCCCTCCTCAACGCGCGCTCCATCAGCAACAAGTCTTTCGTTTTGAATGAATTGATTACGAAGGAGTCCCTGGATTTTATGTTTTTAACTGAAACTTGGCAACGAAGTTTGGATTTCGTTCATCTGCGGGAACTCTGTCCAGGTAACTGTGCCCTTCTTGCCACACCCCGTGAGGCGCGTAGAGGTGGTGGTCTTGCGGCCGTGTTCAAGGACTGTTTTTCCTGCAGACTTGTAAATCCAGCCTCGTTCTCCTCATTTGAGCTACAAATAATTAAAGTAGGCTCTTTTAAATTATTTTACTGCATTTTAATTTATAGACCTCCAGGCACAGCTAGTGTATTTTTATCAGAATTCACTGATTTTCTGTCCTCCATTATTAAGCTGGAGAATGTTCTGATTTTGGGTGATTTTAATTTGCACATTGATGATGTCACTTGTAAGGCAGCAGCAGACTTTATATCCATCACTGACTCATTTCACTTTACTCAGCATGTGGGTGACTCCACTCATTTTAGGGGCCACACCCTGGATCTTGTTTTTTCTTTAGGCCTGGATGTGGAAGATGTTCGAGTGGAGGATTCATTTTTAAGTGATCACAAATGTATTTATTTCAATGTGTCGTTCAGTCCTGATCCTGCTCCTTCTGGCCTTTTGATCCAGAAGCGGATCATCACTGAGCACACTCATGAAGCTTTTAATTCCCTGTTTGATTTTGCCTCTTTAGATTGTGACATCATGAATGTGGATTCAGTTGTTTCTTGTTTTAACACTCACTGTAAGGAAATATTGGACACTATAGCACCTTTTAAGCGTAGCACTGTCCAGCGTACAAACTGTCCTTGGACTGATAATGTAATTCTTAGTTTGAGGAGAGCATGTCGGAAAGCTGAACGTCTGTGGAAACGTACTGGACTGGTGGTTCACAGACTACATCTTAAAGACTTGATCTGCTCTTTGAACGAGATGCTTAAGACTGCCAGAGCTCGTTACTTTGCAAATCTCATCAAATCCAAAGGACGGAATCCAAAATTTTTATTTGATACGATTAAGAACATTGTCTCTCCAGCATCTTCGTCTCAACGTGATCTCACATATGCAGATTGCAATCGTTTTTTAAATTATTTCATTGATAAGATTACCAGCATCAGGGCAAATATTTGTCCCTCACCTGCCCTTCCTCTGGTTCCTTTATCGCTGACCACTGACAAGTGGTCTTTTTTTACCCCTGTTTCCACTAAGGACATCTCAGATCTTTTGGGTCATATGACGCTGTCATCGAGCCCCCATGATGTCCTCCCTACGTCTCTTTTTAAAGACATTTTTAGCTGTATTGGCCCCAGTGTCGTACAAATGATAAATTCTTCTCTTCATTCTGGCACTGTCCCACACCACTTTAAAACTGCTGTCGTCTGTCCTTTACTCAAAAAGCCAAACTTGGATTCATCGTTGCCGGAAAACTACAGACCTATCTCTAAACTTCCCCTTCTGTCAAAAATCCTTGAAAAGGTTGTAGCACAACAGCTAAACTGCTTTTTGGAGACTGATGACTTTATGGATTCTTTTCAGTCTGGTTTTCGCAAACTTCACTCCACAGAAACTGCATTATTAAAAGTTTCTAATGATGTGTTGATGGCAGCTGATTCTGGAAACTACACTGTGTTGGTTTTATTGGACTTGTCTTCAGCCTTTGACACAGTGGATCACACTGTTCTGATCAACAGAATGAGAGAGTTTTTTGGTATTTCAGGCACTGTTTTGAATTGGTTTATTTCTTATTTATCCGAAAGGTCTTTTACTGTTTTTATGAACAATGTTCACTCTGATGTTGCGCGGCTGTCTTGTGGGGTACCCCAAGGTTCAGTTTTGGGCCCGATCCTCTTTTTATTGTATTTACGCCCTTTAGGTTTTATTTTGAAACGTTACAGTAATGTATCTTATCACTTGTATGCTGACGACATCCAGCTGTACTGTTCTTTTCGAACTTCTGAGTTCCATAAATTGACTGAACTCAGAAACTGTCTGTTGGACATCAAATCATGGCTGAACGACAATTATCTGCAGTTAAATGCAAATAAAACCGAGACTCTTATCATTGCCCCTGATGATAAAATCCAAATTATCCAACAGCATCTTACGTTTTTAAATCTTTCAGTTAATAAGAACATCAGAAATTTGGGTGTCGTCTTTGATAGTTCTTTATCTTTGGACAGTCATTGTAAATTGTTAGTTCGAAATTGTTTTTATCATCTACGAAACATTTCAAAATTACGATGTATTGTATCACAGAAGGAACTGGAGATGATTGTTCATGCTTTTATTTCGTCTCGGTTAGATTACTGTAACAGTCTTTTAATGGGTCTGAACAAATCTTCTTTAGCTCGACTTCAGTCTGTGCAAAATGCTGCAGCAAGGCTGCTAACTAGAACCAATAGAAGAGCTCATATCACTCCTGTTCTGGCCTCCCTGCATTGGCTCCCCGTGCATTTCAGGAGTCATTTTAAAATTTTGGTTTTAACTTTCAGGGCATTGCATGGTCAGGCTCCCAAATATTTATCGGACCTTTTGAAGCCTCTCCGTCCCACCAGGACTTTGAGATCTTCAAATCAAATGCTACTGATGGTACCAAGAACGTATTTTAAAACACGTGGAGACAGAGCATTCCAAGTGATGGCCCCGAGGCTTTGGAACGCTCTCCCTCTGTCACTGCGCAGCTCAGACTCTATCGACTCTTTTAAAAAAGATCTTAAAACGTATTTATTCAGACTGGCTTTTAATTAATTTTATGTATTTTTTCTCTTTTTATTTTTGCTTGTGAAGCACTTTGTGATGTCAATGTCTGTGAAAGGTGCTATATAAATAAAGTTTACTTACTACTTACTTACTTACTATTACAGTTAGGAAAATAGGTAGAACTATTCATTCTGTGATGTTGCTTGAAAGTTATCATTGGTTGAACAAACTGTGAAATAGGGGCAGATATAATAAGATTTCATCTTCTTTCTGCTCCCTTCATTTTATCCTACTTGTAATCTTGTATCTGATGAAACTGTCTTGTATTGTTCTTTTAAAATGAATGAATAAACATCAAATCAAAATCAAATCAAAGTAGAGAGTGCAGAAGTATCAATTATACAATAATTCACTAAACAAGAACAAGCGCTGCATACATATAGATTGTTACGGAAGCGCTTAACTGCTGTTTAACATATCAATGACAATGACACATGCCTAACGATATATCATGTATCACTGGGCACCTTTAAGTGGGTATACTGAAGTTCTTAAGCTTTTCTAGTGGGTATACTCCGTATGCCCGCATATCACGTAGACTACACCACTGTGTGGGTGCATCAGGAAGGGCATCCGGCATAAAAGCAATTGCCAAGTCTTTGTGCGAGCTAGTTCACTGTGGTGACCCCTGACGAAGGGAACAGCCAAAAGAAGAAAGGAGTGAGTCAGTGATGAGAGAGGCTGTGGTAGCTTTGTGGCTGAATGCTGTGGTCTGGTAATACTGAGCTATAGCACCTTTAATGCAAGTTTTCTTGCTGGGAGGCCTCCTGGAGAAAGGAGCAGCCAACAGAAAAACAACGTAGGTTTGTTTTAATTGTTATCTGTTTGTTGGTTTTTCTTTATCACCATCACAATAAACAAAAGAAGCTGTTCTAAACTGTGGGAACACCTTCAGCTGATCAGTTCTAATAAAGCAAGTGTGTAATTACTCTTCGGTTCCACTTCACCTGCTTGTTTATATAATTATATTGGAGAAAATTACATCCCTGGCTAATGCTGTCAGTGGGGCAGCGGCAATAGTCTTCATAAATCCATGATGTATTGGAAGTCATTATTATACGCATTATAGTGATTTATGTAATCATTTGTTTGCATATTTCAGTGGACACTGGTCTAGTGCTTGCTGTGTCTCCACTGCCGTATAATATTAATAATTTATCATTGATGGACCTTCAGAGTTACGCATGAGGGAAAACATACGTGCATCATCAGTGTTGTGTCACCGTGTGTTCTCAAACGCTGGAGAAGTCATCAGCAAACACAAACCATGCCAGTCCACAGAGTAAAAAACAAAACAAAAAAAACATTGTTTCTTAAAACATTTTGAATGTCTACACATTATTTTTAATCACCCCCAGCCCTAGTTGCACAAGCACACTTTACCATCCCATAACATCTTCTGCATCCTCCCTCATGACTTATTCCAACAGTTACAGAATCAACCAATCAATTAAATTTGAATAAGATTACATAATTCACACAAATCCCCGTTTCACTCATCCCAAAATGAATGACACATTAGCTATTTTTACATATATAAAATTATTTGATCGGATTGAAATGTATTTGTATTAAATAATTCAAAAGTATTGTTCACATGGGCACAATCTGGTCATGGTAAGCGTTTGCATGCAGTGGGCTTTTATTTTGAATAGAAGTACTGACATGCACAGAATAGTAAACTTTTCTTTAAAAAAACAGAAGAAGTTCTACTTTTTATGTCTATATTCTGATTTAACTTCATTTTGTATGTTGCTTTTTGTGTTGCCTGTTTTTCTGTTTGTACAGCACTTTGGTTGGTCTTGTCACTGTTTTAAGTGCTCTATAAATAAAATGGTATGGTATGGTACTTCTGTGATGAACGTAAACAAACCTGAGTGCTCAAAACAAACCCGTGCCAGGAGTTAATGATGGTGGAGACATTACAGTACGGGTACTGCACTCCTTGATTGAGCTACATACAGATAATTCTGAGCTCTTTCAAAGTTTCTAGTAGAAATGTTGTCGCTCACCGACCAGTTGTGCTTCCCTGACATATTGGCATCTAGCCAGGTGGAAATACGTAAGGTAGATATAGGTCGCACACGCACAGTCAGGTCAGTTTTCCCCAATGGAATAAAATGAACAGATTAAGTGTTTACATGCACACTGTTAGGATTATGAATCAGCATAAATCATCCCTCTCATTCAGATTGAGATTGAGCAGAATCAGCTCAGAATAATCCGAATGGGGCATTTACATGATATATTTTTATTCCTAATGGCCATTTAATCTGATTACCGGTACTTATGTCCATGTAAACATAGCTATTGCTTTGATATGTCTTATTTTGCCCCTCGATTTCATTGAAACAAAGTACTGAATGAATGATCCTATTTTCAGTACAGTTGAAGTGGTTCAATACTGTTCCCTTTTAGTCATGTTCTCTCGGTGCAACATACTTGCTATGGGAATTGCGCCCCCGCGCGATTACCTGAAGGAATATACTCACGCCTTTACGGCTAGGGGCGTCACCGCCGCGCCAGAGGCCCTGCCCTCTGGTTACTTAAGCGGCGTGCGCCCCTCCATCTTCCTCTTTTTTGCCCTTCACCTCGCTTAAACCTGAACTACCTCTTCGCGGGATATCTCTGGTGCCTTCATCGCTCATTTGAGGTGAGCTTGCTCCCTACACAGAGCGCACAGAGAATTATTTCCTGCGTACTGCTGGACTAGCAAGCCTAGTCCAGCATTTTTCCACCCAACCCCGTTTCTCTCCTCTCTCTACAGATTGCTTCGCGACGGTGCTAACTACGCCATTTAAAAAAAATAAAGATAAAGGAGGCTGCCTCGCTTCGTCAAGCTAGCGGGCTGGCCAGTGAAAGCAACACGACGGAGGAGACATCTCAAGAAAGAAGACGAAAAATTCTGGAAGGACTCGCTCGCCTCGTCTCGGACAGAATGGCTCCGGAGAGGGGGAAGCGGAAAGAGAAACATCCAAGGAAGACCACTGCGGCGGCGAGCCCCACCTCGCGCCCCTGCCCAAGTGGCTGTGGTTTTTATCTCGTGGTGACGGACACCCACAAGGCCTGTCCTGTCTGCCTGGGAATGCTTCATGCAAAAACTGCGCTGGACGCACCTGACTTTTGCCCACACTGCAGCATCATGATGGATGCGGTGCTGCGGCATCGGGTCGACATTGTCGCCAAGGCCATGGGGACCTCGGCCACTTCTGCGGACGCAGACACCACAGAGCTTCTCACCCCCACGCCGGAGTTGGAGAGTATAGCATTACACGACAGCACGCGGGTCAAATGGGGTGACACCCCCGACACATTGGCCAACATGGAGGACCTGACTGTCGAATTCGACACCCGGGGTATGATGAATGACGACGAGTTATTGATCTCGGCCTCGGGTGAATTTTCAATGGAGGAGGCGGACGTAGAGGTGGAGGATCAGGGTGACGCACTCGCCCAGACCCCCCTACCCGCTCTCCCGGACACGGACTCTTCCATCCCTGCTTTGTTTGCACTGTGCCACAGAGCAACGGACGCACTACAGGTGCCCTGGCCGGAACCCCCGCCTCACCAACAGGTTACGAGGCTAGCGGGAAATTACTTTTATTCAAAACAACAGGTTGCCATGAGGCAGAGGATGCCTGTGTTCCCAGACTTTCTCACGGAACTAACACGCACCTGGACTCACCCACGAGCCCCTATGCTTCTTCCCGTTTCACAATTTCTCAACGTGGATGGAATGGATGAGGTGGGTTTAGCTAACGTGCCTCAAATAGAGGACACTCTGGCGTCTCACCTGGCCCCAAACTCTTCAGGAGCAAAACCAACTCTTCCCAGCAGGGCCTGCCGGGCCTCGGCGTCTCTCCTCGAGAAATGCTACAGGGCTCAGGGACTTGCGGCGTGCGCCATGAACGCGTCCGCGATGATGCAAGCCTACCTGGCAGAAAAGCTACAGCAGCTTCAAGTAGCAACGGACAAGCAGGCGGCTGCCGAATTGCTGGAGGAAGCCCGCAGAACAACTGACTTCGTTCTCCGAATGATGGGGACTGCTATGGTTGCTCAGAGCAGAGGGATGGCGGAGGTGGTCATTGCGACCCGCCATCTCTGGATGACACTGACGGACTTACCCAAAGGACAAAAGCTGCCTTTTCTCCATCACTCGATACAGCCGGAAGGGCTGTTTGGAAAAGCTTTGGAACGGATTCAGACGAAGCTGGACCAAAGATGCAAACAAGCAGAGGCTCTCTGGGTGGGGATCCCCCATAGAAGCTTCGCCCCCCCCCTCCCCAAGGGAAAATGCGGGGGGAAAAACCTGCCCAGCCTAGGCACCACTCGACAATGCGTGCCCCATCACAAAAGCGGCCAGCATACGAGGAGGAGCCCAGGCAGAGACCCCCTTTGGGCCCTCCTCGTAACGAGCACGCCTGGAACAAGAACAGGTTTGTCCCTCGCCAGATGTCCAAACACAGGGCCTATTCGGCGAGTTGTGACGACAGACAGAAACGGGCCTGATGAACCAGGCTCACGTTTTCATATTACACGGTCACCCGCCCACGCGGTAACGGGAATGATCCGCCTAAACCCAGACTTTATTTGTAACACTGTACAAAAAGCTGGTTTGTTCTTAGCATGCACCAACCATGCCCTCCCTGCTGTGAGTGACTTAAAATCATATACGTCATGTCACGTAAGCACAAATAAAATCATGAAACAGCAATTCTCTGTTTTACTGACTCAAAAAAAAAAACACACAGCTTCTCCCAGCAAAGCAGATCCTTCTGACCTGCATGCCGTCATAAAGGGAGGGGTTTTTTCTCCCCCCCTCCCTCACGGCCCACGGGGTGTTAGAATATTTAATAAGCCCCGGCAGACTGCCTCTGTTTCATCTGCGGTGAGCAGACACAGTGGCGTCTGTAAACTCCCTCCTTGCCCCTTACAGAGGCAGGTGAGGAGGGTCACGTGTTCAGGCTCTTGTCCCATTATCAAAGGCGAGACAGCGATATACCAAACAGACAGGCACGTGATGTGGCCGCAGCTCAAGGAGTTGAGTCGACAACGTCTCTCGACGGGGGGGCTGCTTCAGGCACTTTCATGCAGCTTGAAGCTTAGGATATAGTTGACGCGTCGCATAGGGCGCGAGGGTGCGCGCGCGAAAAGTGACGCAATCGCATAGTCCCCGCCCCCGCGCTTTGGCCAGCGCGTTGGTTTCGCGCGTGGTCGTGCACCTCCCAGATTTTGAAGCTCCGCAAGCCTAGCGCGCGCACCAAATTGATTGACAGGTCGGGTAGGGACCTCACCGACAGCCTTCACGCCAGAGCCTGCAGCTGTCTGCGCCGCTGTGGTCGTGGAAACGGCGTCGCGACGCATGGAGGAATGTTTTTTATGTGATACAAAGTATTAAATTCCCCGAGCGAGCAGAAAGCCATTTGTTTTGTTGTGTGATTTCAAACAGTTCTTCTTCTACGGTAGATTTCTTCTTCTACACCCTTTCTTGCAACATATGCACAGGTTTTAGAGAGTACTGCCACCTGCTGGTCAGTAAAAGAACAGCACTTTGCCATGCGCTGCCGTGCTACACTATAAACGCATGAAGCCGCACGGCACAGTGCGCGCGCAGCACACGCGCTCCAGCTTGCGGACCAAAGCGCAACTATATCCGAGCCTTAAGGCTTCACACCTTCAGGGAGGCTGTGTTCAGCTGGCTGCAAACAAAAACAAGTCTGTATGTAATCAGATTCCTCTTCCTGTTGTTCGAGGGAATCTGCACTCCTTATCACCAAGACTAAAAGGAACCCTCCCCACGCTTTTGTGTGGCGAATGCTCCTTTGTTATTAACGAGGGACACACAAAACTCATGCAGCAGTCAGGCAGCATGTGACCTGTCTCTACGTGCTGATCCAAAACTGTCTTTAAAATTTATTCGGGATCCGGTCAGTTTGCCTGGCACCAGAGCTTCATCAAAGCCAAGGGCCAATGGTCGAGGCCACTCCACTAAAAGGACTGGAGTAAGGAGGTCTGCTCGCCTACGTGGTCTGCAGCCCCATAATTTGGAGAAAGATAAGAATAGCTCTCCTCCAAAACTGTCTAACAAAGATGACAGGTTGTGCCCGTCCTCAATTATCTCTGAGCAGAACAACTCGGGGACAAGCTGCCTTCTCCCAAACCTGGTGGACAACCAGGGGCTGTTGGCCTCTGGTTCACCAGAGGAGGCGCTGCGGCCACCCAGGCCAAAAACTGCCAGAAGTCTCAGTCTGTCGGCTAAAAGAAACAGGCTGATGGTGACAGGCCTGCCCGAGAACGTGGTATTAACCATACAGAATGCTCGCGTAGGGTCAACACAATCCTTATACGCCCAAAAATGGCATATCTTCGAGGCCTGGTGCTCAGAAAGAAATGCTTGTCATGAAGGCTGGGGGAACAGGACTCCTGGAGCACACCCAATCATAATAAGATTTATGAAGGGTGTTCTTCGATCTAAACCGCCTAACAGGATCCTAACTCCCGGTTGGGACCTCGGTTTGGTTTTGGGGGCTCTATGCGACCCCCCCGTTCGAGCCATTGAGTGAGACTACAGTAGATATATTATCTTATAAAACGGCCTTACTCCTGGCGCTTTGCTCGGCAAAACGCGTGGGTGACCTCCACGCATTATCTGTGCATCCAATGTGCACCAGATTCGCCTCAGATGGGTCGAAGGTCACACTGAGGCCTAATCCCGCATACACCTCCAAGGTCTGGACCCTAAACTATAGGAGTCTAGACTTTGATCTTTCCTCTTTTCCACCTGCCTCTGTCCTGAACCAGGATAAGGAAAGGCTACAGGCTCTCTGCCCAGTGAGGGCTTTACGCACCTACATGCAGAGAACAGCCGAATGGAGAAGAACAAACCAACTGTTTGTCTGCTTTGCAGCACCTGCTACCGGGAGAGCCCTATCAAAACAACGCCTCTCACACTGGGTGACTGAGGCCATTAAAAGGGCCTACAGTAGTAAAGGTCAGCAGGCACCCTCTGGAGTGCACGCTCACTCCACTAGGGGCCTTGCCACTTCCTGGTCATTGTTCAAGGGTATACCAGTTGCAGACATCTGCGCTGCTGCGAATTGGAGTTCCTTGAATACTTTTGCAAGGCATTACAGTTTGGATGTTACTGCAGGTGACGTCACTCAGGCTGTTCTTTCTAACATTCAGTAGAAAGTAACCTTGAGATGCCTACTGATCAGAGGCAGACGTTCTCCTTAGCATGCATTTTACTGAGCATTACAAGGGCGTGAATGGATTACGTTCCCATAGCAAGTATGTTGCACCAAGAGAACATGACTGAAAGGGAACTGAAAGTTATGCACCATAACTCATGTTCCCTGAAGGAAGGGAACGAGGTGCAACATAACTGGCCCTTTTCAATGCTGAAAGCTCAGTGAAGTGCACTCTTCAAGTAACCAAAGGGCGGGGCCTCTGGCGCGGCGGTGACGCCCCTAGCCGTAAAGGCGTGAGTATATTCCTTCAGGTAATCGGGCGGGGGCGCATTTCCCATAGCAAGTATGTTGCACCTCGTTCCCTTCCTTCAGGGAACATGAGTTATGGTGCATAACTTTCAGGTTTATTGCTTCGTTTGCAAATCACTGTCTTGAGTATGCTAGAGTCCCTGTGTCTGGATCCTTTATACAGAGCTGTCACCTGCAACCAAACCCAGAAGACATCAGCTCAAACATCTCAACATTCCTGTCTCTCCTTCATATCACTAACTTACTTGGTCTCCTTGATCATCTCTGTCACCCTGGAATCCCGTGGTCCTTGCTCCAAAGCTGTAAAGAGATAGAAACCAGTAAGCCTTATCGACTGCATCTCTGAACAACAACATCTCTACAACAGTATACTCACCATATCCATTCTCCTACAGTTATAGCTTGTATTCCTGAGAACGACCTTTGTAAACGAACACCTTTTTATACCTACAATTGTCTGGTCTCTCATGTCCTCAGTTTGTTCTCTGGGTATCTCAATTCGTAAAAGAATGTGATAACATGGACTGTACAAAATAATTGCTTACACAATTTTAAAAAATACAGATGTAAAAACTGCATCTTTACACATGGTTTAATAAAAATGCATACACACAATGGTTTTGGATATTCTGCACTGTCTGTCAACCTGGGGTTGCATTTTCCTCTTGTGTCCAGGTTTGGGAGGTTGGCTACAGTCCCATGAACCTTACACTGTTTAATATTAGTTGCTGTGGTCCAAGGAACAAGAAGCTGCTTGGAGATGGTCTTATAGCCTGTATCTTTAACATGGATATTTAATGTTTCTGAGCTCCTCAGATGGCTATCATCTAATTTCTCTGCTCCATGTTCAGTTTGGTTCTCTGTAATTAGGCTGAATGTCTGAAAAGCTGAAAGACACCTGTGATAATTAAAGTCACTTAGTTGAAGACAGCACTGTGAGGATACCAACAAAACTGTTTATTTTAGTGTATCTTTATAAAATAATAATTTCCTTCTGTACATGCATCCATCCATTATCTTCTGTTGTTCTTAAGTCTGGTTGCGGGGGCAGAAGCTTGAACAGGGAGGTCCAGGCATTTCTTTCCACAGCCTCCTCTTCCAGCTCTTCTGGGAGGACTCCAAGGTGTTCCCAGGCCAACTGAGAGACCTAGTCTCTCCAGTGTGTCCTGGGTCTTCCCTGGGGTCTCCTCCCAGTCGGATAAGCCTGAAGCACCTCCCTAGGGAGACGCCCAGGGAGCATCCTTACCAGAACCACCTCAACTGGTTCCTTTCGATGTAGAGGAGCAGCAGTTCTACTCCTAGTCTTTTCTGGATAACTGAACTTCTCACCCTATTTCTGAGGGAGAGTCCAGCTACCCTGCGGAGGAAAGTCATTTCAACTGCCTGTATCTACAATCTCACTCTTATGGTCACTACCCAGAATTTGTGACCATAGGTGAGGGTAGGAATGTAGACTGACTGGTAAACAGAGAGCTTCGCCTTAAAGCTCAGCTCCCTCTTCACCACAATGGACCGGCACAGAGTTCGCAATACTCCACCAAACCGTCTGTTAATCTCGCGCTCTATTCTTCCCTCACTCGTGAACAAAACCCAAAGATACCTGCACTCCTCCACTTGAGGCAAAACCTCCACTCACCAGAAATAAACTATTTCTTTTTTTACAATTTCGTAGTTTAATCAGTTACATCCTAAAAACATGCAGATGCACATTGGGCCATTGCTCTAAACTGATGTTTCACAATAAATAAAGCATTGTTTCAATGAACTGGAAGGATACTAATACGTTTCTGATAGAGATATTCAAGATTTATCATTATAACTTATTACTCTGACACAATCCTTACCTAGCTCACTTTAAATCAAAGGATCTCTGTTCGCATCAAACAGTTTATCTGAAGTACAAACTTGTTTGTTTTTCCTGGATGCAGAACAGACTAAGTCTTTAAGCCTTGTTCCTGATTAGACAATGTTTTGATTAGATGTTCCTGTTTGAAGAGAACCATGACTTCAGTTTGTTTTATCTGTAACATGTCAGAGATTTGTGTAACTTGTCAACTCCGCCTCCTTCTTGAATAAATAGTCTGTGAGTTGCTGCACTATTCGGATTTGTGCTGGCAACACGTTTTGAGACCAACTAAGTTTCAGAAGTGTATTAAAAGCATATCCCCTTTGCAAAGTTCATGATCAGTGTCTAACTCATTTCTTGTTTCTTCTTGTGTGGTTTTATTAAGGTGACAGATGTTTAAAATCCCTATCAGTTCACTCTGCTCACATATGATTGTGCAGCTACCCATCCAGGCTTTCACATTGTAAAGTTTGCAGACGATACAGCAGTGGTGGG
>JBBPBX010039465.1:0-29873 GCA_038048925.1 Garcialebias charrua
CATTCCCTAAAAGCAGAGAGGTTGAATCAAACACTCAATTAATCAACTGGTGGGTCAATAAAAAAAGTTAACTGCAAAGGGTTCCTCTAATTAATCACTCGGGAAATGGAGCCTGACCGGTGTGATAATACGCTGCTTTTTTTTTGTGGTTGTTTGTTTATGGCTATAATTTCTTTACATTCCTACTTGTCATCCTCTGATGTTTTACAAGCCAACTCATCCGTCAATCACGAGCAAAAAAGGCAGATTCGCTGGTGAAAATAACTCTTAGTCTTTGCCCTCCACCTCATCACTTCATTTACACTTCTTCGGGTAAACTGAAAATAAACATCTTGATTGAACTCTCTGAATCGAACCGGTGTGGAAAAGCTTAGAGACAACATGTCACATCACAACATGGTGCGGGAGAGACAGAAAAGTGACAGCGACAAAGGGGGAAAATGATAGCCTGAACACAAACAGCTATTATAAAATCATACATACACTTTACATTGCTTTCACCCACACGCTTCAACACACAGCATGTGCCTGAATGACACGCTTCCAACACGGTGTATGCTGCCAACAGCTGTCAGGTATGAACACCTAACTCGTGTTTCCTTTTTATTCTGCAGTCTAAGTCGTAGAAAGGTGCTCGTACAGACCCTCAAAATGCCCGCTAGTCTTCCCCTAAGAGAAGAAAATGCACAATAACATGGAAGATTTGAGGATTCCATGTCATTGGCACTGACATTTATAAACGCGTTTACTCTGACGGGATTTCCTGGTCACAAATCCAACTACACAAACAAACAAATTCAAAGATGGCTCTGGCTCTGGAACCAGTTTCCTTGAGAGGGGTTGGACACTCTTCCACTCTGGAGTTGCCCCTGGTGAGAGGCGCCGAGCAGGAGTGGGCATACTTGTTGCCCCCCATCTTGGTGCCTGTACGTTGGGGTTCACCCCGGTGAACGAGAGGGTAGCCTCCCTTCGCCTACGTGTGGGGGGACGGGCTCTGACTGTTGTTTGTGCCTATGCGCCAAACGGCAGCGCAGATTACCCACCCTTTTTGGAGTCCTTGGAGGGGGTATTGGAGAGTGCACCTCCTGGGGACTCCCTTGTTCTACTGGGGGACTTCAACGCTCACGTGGGCAATGACAGTGAGACCTGGAGGGGTGTGGTTGGGAGGAACGGCCCCCCTGATCTGAACCCGCTCGTCATGGATTGTCCATAACGAACACCATGTTCAGGCATAAGGGTGTACATATGTGCTCTTGGCACCAGGACACCCTAGGTCGCAGTTCGATGATCGACTTTGTTGTCGTCTCATCTGATCTGCGGCCGCATGTCCTGGACACTCGGGTGAAGAGAGGGGCGGAGCTGTCCACTGACCACTACCTGGTGGTGAGTTGGCTCCGATGGTGGGGGAGGATGCCGGTCAGACCTGGCAGACCCAAACGTATTGTGAGGGTCTGCTGGGAACGTCTGGCAGAGTCTCCCGTAAGACGGAGCTTTAACTCCCACCTCCGGGAGAGCTTTGAACACGTTCCGAGGGAGGCGGGGGACATTGAGCCCGAGTGGGCCATGTTTCGCGCCTCTATTGTCGAGGCAGCTTATCGGAGTTGTGGCCGCAAGGTTGTTGGTGCCTGTCGTGGTGGCAACCCTCGAACCCGGTGGTGGACACCGGCGGTGAGGGATGCTGTCATGCTGAAGAAGGAGTCCTATTGGGCCTTTTTGGCCTGTGGGACCCCGGAAGCAGCAGATAGGTACCGACAGTCCAAGCGGCATGCGGCTCGGGTGGTTGCTGAGGCAAAAACTCGGGCGTGGGAGGAGTTCGGAGAGGCCATGGAGAATGACTTCCGTACGGCTTCGAGGCGATTCTGGTCCACCATCCGGCATCTCAGGGGGGGAAAGCGGTACGCGACCAACACCATTTATGGTGGGGATGGCGTGCTGTTGACCTCAACTCGGGATGTTGTGAGTCGGTGGGCGGAGTACTTCGAAGACCTCCTCAATCCTACTGGCACGTCTTCCACTGAGGAAGCGGAGCCTGGGGACTTTGGGTCGGGCTCTCCAATCTCTGGTGCTGAGGTCACCGAGGTGGTTAAAAAGCTCCGCGGTGGCAGGTCTCCGTGGGTGGATGAGATTCGCTCTGAGTTCCTTAGGACCACTGGACCAGCTCTACACCCTCAGCAGGGTCCTGGAGGGTGCGTGGGAGTTTGCCCAACCAGTTTACATGTGCTTTGTGGACTTGGAAAAGGCATTCGACCGCGTCCCTCGGGGGGTTCTGTGGGGGGTACTCCGGGAGTATGGGTACCAGGCCCATTGATATGGGCTGTTAGGTCCCTGTACGACCGGTGTCAGAGCTTGGTCCGCATTGCCGGCAGTAAGTCAGGCTCGTTTCCAGTGAGAGTTGGACTCCGCCAAGGTTGCCCTTTGTCACCGATTCTGTTCATAACTTTTATGGACAGAATTTCTAGGCGCAGCCAAGGTGTTGAGAGGATCCGTTTTGGTGGCCTTAGAATCGCTTCTCTGTTTTTTGCAGATGATGTGGTCCTATTGGCTTCATCAGATCGTGATCTACAGCTTTCGCTGGAGCGGTTTGCAGCCGAGTGTGATGCGGCCGGGATGAGGATCAGTTCCTCCAAATCCGAGGCCATGGTCTTGAGCCGGAAAAGGGTAGCATGCCCTCTCCGGGTCGGGGAGGAGGTCCTGCCCCAAGTGGAGGAGTTTAAGTATCTCGGGGTCTTGTTCACGAATGAGGGAAAACTGGAGCGTGAGATCGATAGGCGGATAGGTGCAGCATCCGCAGTGAAGCGGGCGCTGTACCGGTCTGTCGTGGTGAAGAGAGAGCTGAGTCGAAAGGCAAAGCTCTCAATTTACCGATCGATCTACGTTCCCACCCTCATCTATGGTCATGAGCTTTGGGTTGTGACCGAAAGAACGAGATCTCGGATACAAGCGGCTGAAATGAGTTTTCTCCGCAGGGTGTCTGGACTCTCCCTTAGAGATAGGGTGAGAAGCTCAGTCATCCGGGAGGGACTCGGAGTAGAGCCGCTGCTTCTCCACATCGAGAGGAGCCAGTTGAGGTGGCTCGGGCATCTGGTTAGGATGCCTCCTGGACGCCTCCCTGGTGAGGTGTTCCGGGCATGTCCCACCGGGAGGAGGCCCAGAGGAAGACCCAGGACACGCTGGAGGGACTATGTTTCTCGGCTGGCCTGGGAACGCCTTGGGATTCCCCCAGAGGAGCTGCTTCAAGTGGTTGGGGAGAGGGAAGTCTGGGCCTCCCTACTTAGGCTGCTACCCCCGCGACCCGACCCCGGATAAGCGGACGAAAATGGATGGATTAATAAAATTCATTTCAAGTTTGTTAAATAACTTTTAATCCTTGAGAGTTGCTAATAACTACAGCCATCCCTCACTATATTGCAGTTCAGTTCTTGAGACTTTACTGTAATGTGGTTTTTTTTAAACCCCATTTTTTATATTGTGTGTTAGGGCTGGGCCATATCATATTTTTCATGATAATACCAGTAAAAAAAGCTTGCCCGGGCAAAAAAAATCATGATATGCTAATTTAATGACGTAATACGTCAGGGCGCCCCGCCCCCTTAACAACCGAGCGCTTCAAACGACCAAACCGAACTGCGCACCTCCCTTCCACCTGTCTGTACTGGTGTAACACTAATTGTTATGCGCAATACTAGCTAGCTAAAATGCTAAAAACAAACAACGCGTGTCTCAGCTTCTCTCCATCCAGCTCTAAACTGCGGGTACAGACAGCTCGTCTCTCTCTCCCCACCTCGCTCTGAGCTGCCGGTACGGGCTGTGTCTCCCCCGCTCTAAACTGTCAGTACAAACACGCACAGCTCAACTGTCTCTTGAGTTACACAGTCGGTCCACGGACCAAGAGGCAGGTGATCAGAGACAGATCAGTCAGATAAATGAATCATTCCTGCATGAATAAATGAAGCTGAAACACTCAGGGTCAGCTGATCAACTTGTTACAAGTTCTGGAAGTTATATCTCATTTAAAGGCAACATATTTTGTTGTAGGTTTCATTTATGCGCATCAGACCTGCACTTTAGTTTTTGTGGTGGATTTTGTTGATCTATATTTTGTGCAGACTTTTTCAATCTAAATAACAGAAGGATCTTTTTTTATTTTAATTTTATTTATTTTTATACTTGGAGACTGAATACTTTACTAAATAAAGTAATTTCAGTAAAATTACCCCTTGTTTTTATTTTTATTTCATATAATACTGCAAAGCAACATGTTAAGTTAATTTTGTCAAATAAATAACTTTGATTTTTTTTGTTTTGTTTGTTATATCACAAAATTTATCGTTATCGTCAGAATGCTCTGAAATATCACAATATAATATTTGAGCCATATCGCCCACCCCTATTTTGTGTACTGTACATGCTGTGCAGTACTGTACATTCATCTCATCATCACCATCTTCATCACCAGTGTTTAAGAACACATGAAGTGTTTGTAAGAGAGTGGGAATGTCACGATTCATGCCTGTTTGTTCACCACGCCCACCTGCTACGCTGTGAGCAGCATAACTCTTCTCACCTGGTGGCTGTAGCATTAAGCACTCCCCTGTTCTCTGTCGGCACCAGATTATTGAAATCCTTGCACAAGTAAATGTCCAGCAATTATCTCATGCTCTTGACTGATACCCTCGTCCTGACCTAGTTTCTGTGCCCTGGACTTTCCTGTTTCACCTTGCGACAACTTTCCAGTGTGTTTGCACAGACGTGCTGACTCCCACCAGTCTTCAAAATAAAACTTATTGAATGTGTGTGTCTGGTTGAACTTTTGGGTTCTTTGCTAAATTTCTTTCAAGGAAAGGTTAAAAAGAGAGTGGGAAAGGTTTGTAGGAGTGTGGGAAGGGTTTATAAAGGCTTAAATATCTATAAATATAACGCTGCTACCGGTACTTGGTGGATTTTCGCCTATACTGTAGTGGGGTTCTCTGAAATGTTACCCCCGTTATAGGTGAGGGATCACTGTACAGTATATTGTTTTATTCGTGACCAAAAGAACAAGAAGCAAGTAATATTGTTTTAAACTTTGCTATCCTTATTTGTTTAGGTGGCATGTTGAGCTCCAGGGCAAAGCGTGCAAAATGCTCCACACACAAGCAACGTGTCATTATAATGTTGTACAACAAAATTTGTGACATTGTCAGCAACATTTCAGAGCTCCTAGAAATCCAGCTGCTTACAGACACCACCATCCTCCAGGTAAAAAAAAAAAAAACATATTTACTGACATGTTGTGTTACAGTCACCAATTTAGAACATCAAACAATTTTTTCTCATCTTTTTTGAACTTACAGGTTTCTTCTATGGGAATCACTCCATTTTTTGTGGAGAATGTCAGTGAGCTGCAGTTATGTGCCATTAAACTTGTCACAGCGGTGAGTCCTTGCTGCTCTAAAGACTATTGAAACATGCTGTTGAGTCACAGTTTAAACTATTACATTAGTTTTATTGTTAATTTTTTCTTTCCAACTATAAACTAATAGATAATTTCCTGTCTCCTCAGGTTTTCTCACGTTACGAGAAGCATCGGCAGCTTATCTTGGAGGAAATCTTTACATCTTTGGCAAGATTACCCACCAGCAAACGCTCCCTTAGGAACTTCAGGTGCTTTGTTAAAACATCTGTTTACACTTATTTATGTTTGATGTTTTATGAATAATGTACTTTTTTGAGGCATGGCTACTGTAGAAGACTTCAATGAGAAAAATGTTCATGGTGGGAGAGGAACATTTTTTAGTGTCTTGAGTTTCAAATTCCATCTTGTCATGTATGCTGGTGAAGATTCTCAGTCGTCCAGGACATGATGAAATCAAAAAAGGCGTTCAATACAGGATCAACTGGACTTTATTTGTTGCAGAAAACGTTTCGACTTCTGTCCAGATGTCTTTTTCAATTCTTGAAATTGAATTGAAAAAGACTTCTGGACAGAAGTCGAAACGTTTTCTGCAACAAATAAAGTCCAGTTGATCCTGTATTGAACGCCTTTTTTGATCTTGTCATGTATTTAGACTGGCAGAATGACCACATGCCCATTATCCTAACCTTTTATGTCTTAAGACTAAACAGCTCAGACCAGGATGGAGAACCGATGTACATTCAGATGGTAACAGCTCTAGTGCTGCAGTTGATCCAATGTGTGGTCCATCTTCCCAGCGACAAGGATGTTTTTGAAGAGTATGACAACAAGGTAAGAGGGAGTCTAATCTGTCCTTTAGTGCAACATCAGCTTGAGAAAGTTTTTTAAAGGACATCTTTTCTCTTTTAGGTGGATCAGGACGTCTTGATAACCAACTCTTATGAGACGGCAATGAGAACAGCACAAAATTTCCTCTCAGTCTTCCTCAAAAAGTAATTACTATTTCATCCTACATATATTTTTTTATATTAACTGTGAAACTTTTGATTGTGTTAGTGGGTCATCTAATCAATTTTAGAATTTCTCTACGGTAAAGACTTATGATTAATTACAAATTTTATTTTAAGTTTTGAGTGTTTTCTTCAATTTTTATGGCTCCCACTATTTATAAATAATCTAATAAACATCTATTGCTTTTATAATGGTTGGATTTCTTTAACATTTTGTTGAATTGGTTTAATTTTCTCTCAGTTTTTTCCTCTTTGGAGTTTATTATTGTCCACCAATGACTTTCTTATCAGACCTTTTTTGTTATTTTTTTCTATTGTCATTGTCTCCCTACTCCTCCTGCTTTCTACCACTTTCCCTGCCTTCAGATGTGGCAGCAAACAGGGGGAAGAAGATTATCGGCCGCTGTTTGAGAACTTTGTCCAGGACCTGTTGTCAACAGTAAACAAACCTGAGTGGCCTGCTGCCGAGTTGTTGCTCAGTCTGCTTGGTAGACTACTGGTTAGTACGAATGCTTGCTCTATACTTGAAGTGTGACCATTTGTGCAAAAAAAAAATTGTAAGTATTGTTAAGAGTACATGTAGTTTGTTTCATGTTGTAACTTAAATGAAACTTGTGTCACATGTGATGTCTGGTTGGCATCAATGCAACAACACATTTTTAAAGACTGGTTTACAACTCAAACGTTAATATATTAATAACAAGAATTGTTCTGCTTATTATTTTACAATACAACTGAAACTCTGTGTAAAATAATGGATAATTTCCTTTTTATCTGTTCCTAAAATCCCATCTATCTTTCTCTCTGGTTTTGCTTCAATTAGGTGCACCAGTTCAGTAATAAACAGACAGAAATGGCTCTGAGAGTAGCATCTCTAGATTACCTTGGCACAGTAGCTGCTCGTCTAAGAAAGGACGCTGTTACAAGCAAGATGGACCAGCGATCCATTGATCGAATCCTAGAAGAGGTGGGAAATGTTAATTTAGCACACACAACATTCAAACAGATTGTGAAGTGAATTACTCAGAAATTTTTTTACTGTAAAAGGTGGGATATTTTGGGCATAAGAGGGGGGAAAACAGTTTATGAAGCATAGACTGCATGATGCTGTGAATTTCATACTATCTATGGACACGTGTCTAAAATAGATTATTTATTTATTATGGATTTGTACACCATTTTTTCACACAGAAGATGGGACTTGTGTGTAATCTATATCTGTGATTATTTAGTCTCAAGGCAGTGATGAGACCCAGCAGCTGCAGAAAGCTTTACTGGACTATCTGGAAGAGAGCGCTGAGACAGATCCTTCACTTGTGGTGAGTTTATATCAGACTGAATGTGCAAGTGCACAGTCAGTCGGTCAACCCATCAATTAATTATATTACGCTTACTCTGGAGTCGGGTCGCTTGTGCAGCTTAAGTTTTTTTTTTACTCCCTTGCTCTGCGAGAGGTGGCAGCTTTTTTGCTTCAACCCCTCCCCCCATTTTCTTCCTTCTCCCTGCTCTGCTCTCTGTGTGTGTCTGAAGCGCCTCAGGTACTCATCTCCCAAACGTAAATTAAGATTATGGATCTGGTATCATGGACGATCAACTCCATTGACAAGATTTTTTCAACAAAACGACAAGGTCCGGGGGAACCAGTGTGTCCAGCTCAGACGAACACTGGGGGATACGTCATAGACTTGTGGGGAGAGTGGCAGGTGATGTGTCTCTCAGTCCTGTCTCAGGAGGACGTTGAAGACGTTTACATAATTGGATTTATGATAGCAGGGATTCTGCTTTTTGGCATCGGAGTGGCTCTGTTCTATCGGAAATTGAAGAAGACTTTGGCGGCAGTTTCGGCCATGACAAAGCTTCCGAGTCAGTTTGAAGGTTTGATCCGTGCCGTGACCTCGCAAAATCAGCAGATTTACGAGCTAAACCGTAAGGTGGAGGCGATTTATGATGATCGCAGGCCACCTGCGGCTTCTGGGACTCGTCAGCGTGGTGGGTTCAACCTTGGGGGAGACTCATGGCATGGATCAGTGAATGGATTCCCACAATTAGGCCATTTTGGAATCGGATCGTCCAGATGGACACTCAAGGCATCAGAACTGTGGCTGATCTGAAAAAAGGCTCATGGACTAATATCACCACCTTGACCTCAAATGCATGTGTAATCTGTTTTTAATTGTGCTTGCTGGTAGGGTTTTTTTATGTCTCAAATCGTGTCCTGATAGACAAGATGTGAAAGATCTTTTTTGTAATACCACTATCTACCCTCATGGTTCTTCCCCCCTTTTCATATCTAAGATTATTATTCTGATATGAATAAGCCGGCCACGCTGATTAAATTAGCTGCAGCTTTGTACACTTAGTCCATCTTTCGGACGACTGCGCGTGCATATACTCGCTGTACCTCGGTGCAATGACGATAAAGCTTACCGGTATTCTGATTCTGAAGTTGAGAGGCCCAGACATTTCTTTTCCCCAGCCACCTCTTCTAGCTCTTCAGAGAGAATTCCAAGATTTTCCCATGCCAGCCGAGAGACATAGTCTCCAGCGTGTCCTGGGTCTTTCCTATGGTCTCCTCCCAGTCCTTACCAGATGCCTGTACCACCTCAACTGGTTCCTCTCGATGTTGAGGAGCAGTGGCTCTACTTTGAGTCTCTCCCAGATAACTGAACTCACCCTGATGCATGCTCAATAATCCAGGTAGAAAAATCCAAAAAAGCCAAGTCTGGTCCTCTGGACATTCAAAAACTTCTGTGAAGTTTTTGAAATAGGGTGAGATAGGGTGAACTTCTCACACTATCTCTAAAGGAGTCCAACTACCCTGCGGAAAAAAATCATTTCGACCACCTGTATCTACATTCTCATTCTTCTGGTCACTACCCTGAGTTCGTGAGGGTACGGACACAGACCCACTGGTGAACAAAACATTTTGCTTTGTAGCTCAGCTCCCTCTTCACCACAACAAACCAGCACGGAGTCCACAATACTGCAGACGCTGCACCGATCTGTGTGTCGATCTCCCACTCCTTTCTTCCCTCACTCGTAAGCAAAACCCTGAGATACTTGAAGTCCTCCACTTGAGGCAGAACCTCATTCCCACCAGGAGATGGAAATCTACCCTTTTCTGACCATGCCCTCAGGTTTGAAGGTGCTCATCCCAGCCCCTTCACACTCATCTGCAAACTGCTGATATGCGAGGGCAGATATCTGAAATCTGTTTCCATGCTGAATATCAAAGTTTCTTTTTCCTATTTGTTTTTCTTAAAGAAAAACATTGAAGAAAGGTACCTGTTAGTTCATGCTATATTTGTCTTATTTTTCTCATTTTATCTGGTTTCATTGATTTCATTATTTGAAGAAACTTTTCACATCAGTTAATCTGATATATTTTTTGTCTTGCAGTTTTCCAGAAAATTTTATGTAGCTCAGTGGTTTCGTGATGCTACAACAGAAGCCGAGAAGTCCATGCGGAACCAGAATCCAAAAGATGAGGACTCGTCAGATGGACCACAGCATGCAAAAGAGATAGAAACTACTGGTGAAATCATGCAGCGTGCAGAGAAACGCAAAAAGTTTCTACGCAACATCATAAAGACTACGCCGTCTCATTTTACCACACTCAAGTAAGGATTGTTAGATGTTGTTCTGTTGTACTCCACATGGCAAAGTTTTGACTAATCTGTTTTTTTTGCAATGTTCAGTTTCAACTGTTTTTACACTTTTTATTACAACTTACAGTTTTACTTCATAGAAATGTTTTGGTTGAATAGGGTTTATTTCTAAAAACTTAATTTAGAAAATATTTTACATAGGTAATTTTATTTTTTATTACCGGTACGTGTTTGTTCATGTAAGAACATTTCTGTAAATGTCTACATGCTGTACCAGGTTACAACCTTCTTATTCTCTCACTAGAGTCAAAAAAAGTTATCGTGTTGTTGTTCTCAAAGAAATACAAAAAAAAATTTAAGCTTTACACTCATTCATTTTAAAGGTTTGTGGAATGGACAGAAATCAGATGTAGGGATTTAAAACCGGGGATGTATATTTCACAAACTTCCTGTCCATGTTTCGGCTTTTGACTTTTACAAGAAAAGTGTAGAAAACCTTTTTGAGCGTAGAAAAGTAAACAACAAAAAAGGTTAAATCATGTTCATGTGAGAGAGAAAAAAGCGTCTTATAGTCCAGAAAATACGGTAATTTGTTCTCCAGACCTTCAGTTTGTGATATGGCCAGTTGTATGATGTAAACTTTACCACATTTTTTGCTTTTCTCTTCAGAATGAACTCTGACACTGTGGACTATGATGATTCCTGTCTGATTGTGCGTTATTTGGCCTCTATGAGGCCCTTCGCCCAGAGCTTTGATATTTATTTAACACAGGTAAGTTGTTTTTATTTGCTTCCCAGTCATAAAATAATCTATCAGTTTTTACAAAAATATAATTGGTAAAAAAAAGTTGAATGATTTGATATGAATGATCTGAAGTGTTGAAGTTTGTTTTGAGCATAGGCGGCTGTATTTAAACAAATTTTTTTCATAGATCTTGCGAGTTCTTGGGGAAAGTGCCATTGCTGTAAGGACTAAAGCCATGAAATGTCTGTCTGAGGTTGTGGCTGTGGACCCCAGCATACTGGCAAGGGTATGTTCAAATTTGTGTTTGTTAAGAATGATACATTTCAGTGATCCATGTTCACAAACCACACAAGGTCAGAGTTGAATATATATGTATAGGTTATATTTTTTTTAAACCTAATTCCAAGTTTATATCACATCTGCTGCAGTTATGTCTTTAAGATATTTTACAGTCTGTTTATTCTCTGTTTGACACTTACACTCTGATATTCTCTACTTGTGTAGTCTGACATGCAGCGCGGTGTTCATGGTCGTTTGATGGACAACTCCACCAGTGTGAGAGAGGCAGCTGTGGAGCTGCTGGGCAGGTTTGTGCTCAGCAGACCCCAACTCACTGAGCAATACTACGACATGCTCATAGAGAGGATACTGGTAAGGAATGTTTTTACACCTTTATTTGCTCTGGTGCTATTGGTCATTAGAATTTTAATTCTTGATATCACTAAAGAAGATACTGAAAAATTGTCAAACTATGCATTCATTTTAAATATTAATTTATCAAAAAAGGAAAAAAAGTGAAAATTTATCATACAAAGACACTGCAAGATTTAAAAGCAAAGCAACTGAAATAATTATTTTATTTTTAGCTTTTTATGATTGTCATCAGTAGTGGTAGTTTTTAATGGCCGATGTTACAAAATCTTATCTGTACTGGTTGGTTTTAAGTTTTTTTTTTATGCTAGCATCTGGTACTCAGTCACATTATTGTTGCTGTTGTCATGGAAATGTGAAGCAGGGTTCATGTGAAGTTCACTCTTCTTTACTGTACAGTCTTATACTGCCATCTGTTGGCCATCCAATGCTATTGCTCCTTATCTAGGCATTTAAAAAAGTGTCTTGTTTTTTATTTAAAGCTTCACAGAGCAATGCATTGTCATGTGTTTTAAGGCTGATTTGTTAATTTATGTTCAGGACACTGGTATAAGTGTAAGAAAGCGAGTGATCAAGATTCTCAGAGATATCTGTCTGGAGCAACCAACCTTCAGTAAGATTACCGAGATGTGTGTGAAGATGATCCGCAGGGTCAATGACGAGGAAGGCATCAAGGTATGGTTCAGATATCTCTTTTTTTTTTTTTCTCTCCATTATTCTATAATTTGTTTTAACACTTTAAATAAATATGGCTAGTGCTACTTTTATTTATATTTACATTTACACACCCTAGAGCTGGAGCTGATCATAATTGACTTTTTCCAGAAACTGGTGAATGAGACATTCCAGAAGTTGTGGTTTACTCCAACGCCGGCACATGACAAAGAGACCATGACCAGAAAGATTCTCAACATCACTGATGTTGTAAGTTTGGCAAAGTCATTAGTTTGTTGTGTACGGTATGTCAAATAAAAATATTTAGTGAATACCGTAGCCTCATATTGTTGTGAATTAATGATAAACTTTGTCATGCATATTTTATTCACCTGTCACCTACCTCAGGTTGCAGCATGTCGAGACACTGGTTACGACTGGTTTGAACAACTTCTCCAAAATGTACGTACAGTATTTAATGTTGTATTTGAGCATAGTAAGCACAATATCATTTAAAAATCCTAAAAAACTAATATTATTGCTCCTATTGCAGCTTCTTAAATCCGAAGAGGATGCATCGTATAAACCAGCTAAAAAGGCATGTGTTCAGCTCGTTGACAATCTGGTGGAGCACATCCTTAAATATGAAGAGTCTCTTTCAGGTAAACATGTTTTAAACTGATTTCTTTTCATTTATTCACTTTGTTTTGTTTTTATTCTGTAGTAGACTTGATAAAATTGTATTGAATATGTGTTTTGCATATACATAGCAAAGACTGAAAATTTAAATGGTTTTCTCTCTTCTTTATTTTATTTTATTTTTAGAAAGCAAAGGGGTCAACTCAACGCGACTGGTGGCGTGCATCACCACTTTGTACTTGTTCAGCAAGATTAGAGCCCAGCTAATGGTCAAACATGCCATGACCATGCAGCCCTACCTGACCACAAAGTGTAATGTAAGTGTTAATTATGCAGCTTGACTACTGTATTTCTGTGTGCTTTACCTATTCTCAGATGGATGGTAAAAAAAAAAAAAGTCACTACTACCACATTTGAAAGGGAAAAGGAGTTTTGCAAATGACATTAATGCCTGAGAACAGAACTTGGTCCACATGTAACAGAAAGGCCATATCTAGCAGAAGCATAGCTAATCAGATCAAATGCAGGTTTTTGCATTTTCTGCTAAGAAAAAAAGTATTTCCATTTAGCAAAAATTGTTGATGAGCCCAGTGTATTCTGGATTTCTGTTGGTAAACCAGTTTATCTGCATAATTTTTTTAATTTGTTTTTCTTTTAGTAATGTAATAATTTCACTGTTGTAAATAAATGCAATTTTAGCTACAATTGGTGTTTAAATATGCATCAGTTATTTTAGCAGCATGTATGAATGCCTGTTGGTGGTTAATAAATAAAAAAAACATAAATACGCTTAACACAGCCAAACTTTTAGCTGTTGTTAAGGTTAAAACTTTTAGCTGTTGTTAAGGTTAAATTCATTCTAGTTAATGTCCTCTAAGCATCGCATTGGACAATGTTCAAAATTTGAACTGAAACAACAAAACCAGCAATTTTGGGAAGATGAGTGAAACACTGAGTTTATATTTTTACAATGCGTTTTTGACATCACATTGATGTAAAATTTGTTTTGTGTATGTTCTGATTGCTACTTTTTAAAATCCTTTTTTAAAACACGTTTGTTGTTTTTTCTACTCATTGCTTTAGCATTTTGGCTAAGATTTTGTGAAATAAATGACAAATGTAATGTACCATACATTGTTGTTTATATGGGTAGTATTTTTCTAGATGTAAGCCTTTTTTGTTGTTTTAATGTTTATTTATGTACACCTTTAACAAAATGCTAGTGTCTTAAGGTTGTATGATTCCTTTTGAAATCACTGTTGATGGCTGTACTGACTGGTTCTTCAATAACAATTGTTCTTTTTTCTGCAGACTGCCAATGATTTCATGGTTATTTGTAATGTAGCAAAGATCTTGGAGCTCGTGGTGCCTCTGATGGAGCATCCAAGTGAAACTTTTCTTGCCACCATTGAGGAAGACCTCATGAAGCTCATAATTAAATATGGCATGACGGTATGTGACAGTGACTTTTGTGTTTATAAGGTGCTTTAATTTATCCTGTGAAATGACCTGTTTTCCTGCTTGTCTTTAGGTGGTTCAGCACTGTGTAAGCTGTCTTGGAGCTGTTGTAAACAAAGTCACACACAACTACAAGTTTGTCTTGGCTTGCTTCAACAAATTTTATGGTGAGAAATATATTTAGCACCTTCATAATATATGAAAATTCTAACAAAACATTTTGACAGACCAACATTTTTTTTAATTTCAAAGGTTTGTTTTCATATTATCCTCAGGTGCACTTAACAAACTTAAGATCCAGCATCAAGAGGACCCTAACAGCACAACATTAGTAGCAAACAAGCCTTTTCTTCTGCGATCTCTGTTCACTGTGGGTGCATTGGCTAGACACTTTGACTTTGATCTGGAGGAGTTTAAAGGCCCCAACAAGGTAAAAACAAAACAAAAACAACAGATTTGAACATTATTCTAAAATGGACAAAGCTATGCATTGTTGCCATGTTTATTTCTATTAAGTGTTTTTATGCCAACATTTAACACAAATGTTTGCATCTCAATTGCTAACCTGACAGTTATGAGGGTTTTGTATCTGGCGTGCAGGTAATTATCAAGGAAAAGGTTCTTGAGCTGCTGCTATACTTCACCAAACATGAGGATGAGGAGGTCAAGACCAAAGCCATCATTGGCTTAGGTAAAAGACAAAGAACAATTTTTCTTACGTCATAAGATAGCATTTTTAGTAGATATTTTTTGTTGCCCTGTCATAAATTCTTATTCTCTTCTTGCAGGTTTCCTTGTCATCATGCATCCCAGCCAGATGTTTGTGCCCGAGGTGAAGTCCTTGTACAATGGGATTCTGGCAGACAGCTTGTCCTCCATCAATCTCAAAATCCAGGTCCTTAAAAACCTGCAGACGTACCTTCAAGAAGAGGACACACGAATGCAGGAAGCAGACAGAGAATGTAAGCGGTCTGTGGTACAACAGCTTTTTGTTTCTGTACATGCACCATTACAATCTAGAGCTGCATTTTTCTGTTAGTATCAGGACGTAAAACCAATATTATACTGTTCTACCGAGTTATTTGGTTAATATTACGTAGTGGTACTTTAGTTTAATTGAAGAAATGAGATTTTATAAGATGAGTTAACTCTTTGTTTTGTTAAATTTTTAGGGAAGAAACTGTCAAAACAAGAGGATCTGAAAGAGATGGGAGACATTTCTTCAGGGATGAGCAGCTCCATTATGCAGCTTTATCTAAAGCAAGTGTTGGAGGCGTTCTTTCACACCCAGTCCAGCGTACGGCACTTTGCTCTCAGCGTCATAGCTCTCACACTCAATCAGGGTCTCATCCATCCTGTACAGGTAAAAAAAAAAAGAAAATTGGTAAATCCACAAAATAATTGCCTGATAAAAACAGTAATGTTCTCTGCTGTAGTGAGAAGGTACCGTTTCATACATGGGAGTATCAGCACATGCATGTAAACCAAAATGTTTCCATTTGTCTGTGCAGTGCGTACCCTACCTCATCGCAATGGGAACAGACCCAGAGCCCAGCATGAGGAACAAAGCTGACCAACAGCTGGTGGAGATTGACAAGAAATACACAGGATTCATCCATGTGAGTTTAAGCTCAGTTGTATCAAGATTCAACATTAAAGGTTGTCTTGTTATTCACTGTTTTTAAAGTATTTTAGGGTTTCTGATTTACAGAATATTAATAAGCAGACCTACCTAGAATCATTTAGTCCAGGGGTGCCCACACTTTTTAGCATGCAACCTACTTTTAAAATTACCAAGTCCAAGTGATCTACCTACTATAAAAATACAAAACATATACCGGTACTTATTTATAAACATATTTATTTATAAATAGGTTTATAAATAAATAATACCGGTAGTTGTTTTACGTTCTTGTTTTTAGTATTTTACCATGTTTTATATGGCACCTTGATTTATTGTTTTATAACACTATTTTTATTTTAGTTGCAGTTTACTGTATTTTATATGTTGTCTATCTAAAACAGGTCTGTCTTGTAAACGAGTCCTTGTGACTCAATGAGACTAACCTGGATAAATAAAGCTTGAATGAATGAATACGTCCCAACTCGCTGTGGATGCAACATAAATGACAAAATGCAAAAGTACTGGTATGTTTTTTTTTAAAAGTGGCTATTTTTACTGTCCGCGTACAAAACAATACAAACCGGATTCCAAAAAAGTTGGGACGCTAAACAAATTGTGAATAAAAACTGAATGCAATGATGTGGAGATGGCAAATGTCAATATTTTATTCATAGTAGAACATAGATGACAGATCAAAAGTTCAATCTGAGTAAATGTAACATTTTAAAGGAAAAATATGTTGATTCAAAATTTCACAGTGTCAACAAATCCCAAAAAAGTTGGGACAAGTAGCAATAAGTGGCTGGAAAAAGGAAATTGAGCATATAACAAACAGCTGGAAGACCAATTAACACTAATTAGGTCAATTGACAACATGATTGGGTATAAAAAGAGCTTCTCAGAGTGTCAGTGTCTCTCAGAAGCCAAGATGGTAAGAGGATCACCAATTCCACCATTGTTGTGCAGAAAGATAGTGCAGCAATACCAGAATGGTGTTACCCAGCGTAAAATAGCAAAGACTTTTAAGTTATCATCATCAACCGTGCATAACATCATCAAAAGATTCAGAGAATCTGGAACAATCGCTGTGCGTAAGGGTCAAGGCCGTAAAACTCTACTGGATGCTCGTGATCTCCGGGCCCTTAAACGTCACTGCACCTCAAACAGGAATGCCACTGTCAAGGAAATAACAGAATGGGCTCAGGAATACTTCCAGAAAGCATTGTCAGTGAACACAATCCACCGTGCCATCCGCCGTTGCCAGCTGAAACTCTACAGTGCAAAGAGGAAGCCATTTCTAAGCAAGCTCCACAAGCTCAGACGTTTGCACTGGGCCAGGGGTCATTTAAAATGGAGTGTGGCAAAATGGAAGACTGTTCTGTGTCAGATGAGTCACGATTTGAAGTTCTTTATGGAACACTGGGACGCCATGTCATCCAGACCAGAGAGGACAAGGATAGCCCAAGTTGTTATCAACGCTCCGTTCAGAAGCCTGCATCACTGATGGTATGGGGTTGCATGAGCGCTTGTGGCATGGGCAGCTTGCATGTCTGGAAAGGCACCATTAATGCAGAGAACTATGTTCAGGTTCTAGAACAACATATGCTCCATCTAGACGTCATCTCTTTCAGGGAAGACCCTGCATTTTTCAACAAGATAATGCCAGACCACATTCTGCAGCAATCACAACATCATGGCTACGTAGGAGAAGGATCCGGGTACTGAAATGTCCAGCCTGCAGTCCAGATCTTTCACCTATAGAGAACATTTGGCGCATCATAAAGAGGAAGGTGCGACAAAGAAGGCCCAAGACGATTGAACAGTTAGAGGCCTGTATTAGACATGAATGGGAGAGCATTCCTATTTCTAAACTTGAGAAACTGGTCTCCTCTGTCCCCAGACGTCTGTTGAGTGTTGTAAGAAGAAGGGGGGATGCCACACAGTGGTAAAAATGGACTTGTCCCAACTTTTTTGGGATTTGTTGACGCCATGAAATTTTGAAACAACATATTTTTCCCTTAAAATGATACATTCTCTCAGTTTAAACTTTTGATCTGTGATTTGTGTTCTATTCTGAATAAAATATTAGATGTTGGCACCTCCACATCATTGCATTCAGTTTTTATTCACAATTTGTTTAGTGTCCCAACTTTTTGAATCCGGTTTGTAAACAAAACCCATAACTTCTGTTTTTCACACATAGGAACAAAAAACAACAAGAATAACTTCATATTTGAAAAATAACCTGAGAACTTTAAAACAAAAGTTAAAATTCAGCCCTGACAGCAGCCCTGACTGTAGGAATGGCTTTTAACTGTAACTGTACGTCTTGATACCTGGAGAGCTTTGATGAAGATAATATTTCTGGTTTGTTTTTAAAGTCTCGGTACAACGAGTCAGCTGCTTCAACGAATTCCTCTTTTACCATCTCTCCATCTTGAAAAGACTTCTTGAGCTTAACAATTATTAAAGTGACTCACCAGGACTGATATTTCACTGCTATGATCAGCTGTAAGAAAAATGACTTCTGTCCAGATAACTGGGATTTTAGTTCATCGTTTTCTTTATCAGCTCGCTTTTCAGAAGGAAGGGAAGTCAGTGCCATAGTATTTATAGTCCGAAAATGCCGCTCCGGTTAAGCGCACTTCGAATCGTGAAAAAAAAAGTCCTCACCCCATTCCAGATGGAAATGGTAGATTTTTTGCTTAGTTGGTCCAGCTCCCCAACTTATTTTACACGCTTTCTTGAGTTTTGATGTAAATTAGAGGCTATTACGAGTCAACTCATTTGTTTTGAGCGCGGTTTAAAGGCGCTATGTGTAACTTTCTGTATAGAGCGCAGAACTTAGAAATATTTTCAACAGGCAAAGCATTCTCCACAGATGACATCAAACTGGCTAACGACCTCAACAACTTCTATTCACGCTTTGAAACAAAGGACTCACATTCCTCTACCCCCCACACCACTCAGTGTTTAACCACCTTGGAGATCCCCCCACCCCCTGCTTTCACAGCTATAGAGGGGGAGGTGAACAGGCTTTTCAAACACACACAAATCTGCAGGCCCAGATCAGGTGACTCCCTCCACCCTGAGGAAGTGTGCTAATGAGTTAGCACCTGTATTTACAGGAATCTTCAACTCTTCCCTGGAGTCATGTCATGTACCAGCCTGTTTCAAGTCCTCCATCATCGTCCCTGTCCCCAAGAAGCCACGCATCACAGGACTGAACGACTACAGACCTGTGGCTCTCACATCTGTAGTCATGAAAACCTTTGAACGTCTGGTTTTATCCCACCTCAAGTCTATCAGCAATCCCCTCCTTGACCCTCTGCAGTTCGCCTACAGAGCTAACAGGTCTGTAGATGACGCCATAAACCTGGCCCTCCACTCCATCCTGCAGCATCTGGACTCCCCAGGAACCTATGCTAGGATCCTGTTTGTGGACTTCAGCTCTGCATTCAACACCATCCTTCCTGCTTTGCTCCAAGACAAGCTTTCTCTGCTCGGTGTACCTGACGCCACCTGCAGGTGGATCACTGACTTCCTGACAGACCGGAGTCAGCGCGTGCGGCTGGGGAAAGCTGTCTCGGACACTCAGACCATAAGCACAGGTTCACCACAAGGATGTGTTCTTTCCCCTCTGCTCTTCTCCCTGTACACCAACTGCTGCACCTCCAGCCATGACTCCGTAAAACTTATTAAGTTTGCGGACGACACCACCCTCATCGGGCTCATCTCGGATGATGATGAGTCTGCGTACAGGAGAGAGGTGGGCCGGCTGGTGACCTGGTGCAGCAACAACAACCTGGAGCTCAACGCCCAGAAGACAGTGGAGATGATTGTGGACTTCAGGAAAGACAGAGCCCCTCTGCCCCCCATCACCTTTAACAACACCCCCATCATCATTGGGGACTGCTACCGGTTCCTCGGCACCACCATCACCCAGGACCTCAAGTGGGAGCCAACCATCAGCTCCCTCATCAAAAAGGCTCAGCAGAGGATGTACTTCCTGCGACAGCTGAGGAAGGCCAAGCTGCCGGCCAAGCTGATGGTGCAGTTCTACACGGCCATCATCGAGTCCATTCTCAGCGCGTCCATCACAGTGTGGTACGCAGGGGCCACTGTCAGGGACAGACACAGACTGCAGCGCATTGTGCGCTCTGCTGAGAAGGTAATCGGCTGTAGTCTCCCATCTCTCCATGACCTGTACGTCTCCAGGACTGTGAGGCGAGCAGGTCGGATCACAGCTGACCCTTCTCACCCTGCATACGGTCTGTTCGAACCACTCCCCTCAGGCAGGAGGCTTCGGTCAATTGGGACCAGAACCTCCCGCCATAAAAACAGTTTCTTCCCCTCTGCTGTCAGACTCTTGAACACTCATAACCATGCTACCTCATAACTTGCCTTGGTCGCTGTATTTTGTATTTGTTCTTTGTATTTTGATTGGGAATCACTGTATCACTGTATTTTGATTGCACCACTCTAATTGCGCTGTTTCTTAGTAGTTTTTGTTCACTGAATATTGTATTGATTGTATTGATGTTTTATGGTTTATGTTTTTTGTGTCTTATGTTTTTATATTTTATGCACCGTTATGCCGAAGCAAATTCCTAGTCTGTGAATCCTGTTCATTGATAATGGCGATAATAAACTGAATCTGAATCTGAATCTGAATTCTGATCCCTCCCCCTCAGAGCCATATATGGCTCTGCTCCACCTTGCTCTGCTGAAATTCAAATTCAAGCTCTGTTTTTATTGGCTGATTCAAATTCAAGCTCTGTTTTTATTGGCTGATTCAAATTCAAGCTCTGTTTTTATTGGCTGATTCAAATTCAAGCTCTGTTTTTATTGGCTGATTCAAATTCAAGCTCTGTTTTTATTGGCTGGTTACAAACTCTGTTTTTATTGGCTGGTTAACGGCGGGTCACTCTGTGTTTTTATAAATGCTGATAGAGAAGCAAGGGGACTATAGTTTTTTTCAGAGATTACTTTGTCTAACATCAGTCTGTCAGTAGATAGTGACAGAGTGAAGAAATATGTTAAAAATATATTGTTAGAAAAGTTACAGACTGCACTACAAAGTTACATAGTGCAGCTTTAATGCTCATGTGCCATGACCTACGCGTCAGAAAAAATCCGGCCTTTGGCTGCCCTGTGTGTCAATCATGGGTGCTATTGTTTGCACATGCGTGGTGACCTATGTGTCAGAAAAGATCGGTCTCAGATTGGCTAACCTGTATGTCGATTTGCATAGTGAAGACGGATTAATCTGATGACGTCTATTAATTAAAAAAATTTTTTTTTAAAGAAATAAAAAAAGGTCTGACATCCATTTTGCTGTGTGATCTACTAATATTACCTTAGACTGTGATCTACCGGTAGATCGCAATCGCTGTGCTGGGCACCCCTGACTTGGTTACTCTGCTCTACTCTCAACACCCTGTGATGAAAACTTAAGTGTAAATTAAAGTGTTAACAAATTCACATGAGAACAGTCGACAGCTGTTTGAAATGCCAACCTTACACTACTCTTTCACCACATACAGATGAAGGCAGTTGCTGGGATGAAGATGTCATACAAATTGCAGCAGGCCATCGTTACGTCTCGCAAATCTGTAATAAGAGGTTTCAGACACGACGAGACCCACTCTGCGCTCTGTTCCCACCTCTATTCTATGATCCGGGGGAACCGGCACCATCGGCGGGCTTTTCTCATCGCGTTACTAAACCTCTTTGACGACAGTGCCGTAAGTCAACCTACAACCATAAGCTTATTCCAGAAAAAACACAAGCCAAGTGAAAATGTCCTTGTGCTGTAAATTGGTTTTATTTTATTTTTGTAGGAGTTTTGATCAGTGTTTTTGTTGTTATAGTAGTTAATTTTTACCTAGACTAATGCATTTTCGATAATTTCTCCTAATACTTTAGATTTTAAAAAGGTTAGCAAGGCATTGTGGGTTTTTTGCACTGACCGACTTTATCTTCTTCTTCCCTTCTTTTCTGTCTGCAGAGGACAGAAGTAAATATGCTGCTGTTTGTCGCAGACAACCTGGCTTATTTTCCATACCAGAGCCAGGAAGAGCCTCTCTTCATCATGCACCACATAGACATCACACTGTCTGTTTCTGGCAGCAATCTGTTGCAAACATTCAGAGAGGTACGAGACAGGATATAATTTGAAATCATTCTTATTATGTGCCTCCCACAAAATAATATTGAGATTTTACAGGAAGTTTTCACATATAATGTTTAGTTGGCATAAGCTTGATTGGAAGTGATTAACTTATTGACTGTTTCTTCAGCTTCTTCTAAAGGAGCCGAGGCGTAAGGTAAAGAAAGTGAAGGAGTGGAAAAACACGTCTGATGGGGAAGACGAAGAGGAAAAGATGAACTGTTACTCTTCCAGGAGTGATGAAGAAAACAGCAACAGCGAGGACAATGGCAACGATGATGAAGCTGCTGTGGTACGACGGCCAAAGAAGACGAGAAAACCTGTTCGAAACTCGGACAGCTCGGACTCCGAGTCTGATCTGGACGATTTAGATGTGGAGGATGCAGACAAAGTAATGAGACTTCTTCCAGACAATCCCACAGGGCTCTTGGACTTTGCCAATGCTGTTCAGGGCATCTTACTTCTGCTCGTGCTCAAACAACATCTAAAGAACCAGTATGGATTCTCGGACAGGTGAGATTGCTGTAAACCACTTTCAAACGACAGTGGTGTCAGATTGTTGAGTTTTGCATAACTGTGAGCTTCACTTTACTGATCCTAAACTCACTTTGTTCACTTTACACAAGTGGTATTCAGCACAGTCACACACTTCACGACGACTTGACCCCCAGCTTATTGACATCCATATCAGTTATAAGTGTCATACAAGTGTCTTGCTCGTCAGTGTTGGGTTTCAGCTCCCCTGTAGTAAATCAATTGGTGTTACTCACCTACTTCTTGAAGAGCAGTGTTAGTACTCCTACTACATACTACAGTACTGAATCATACTGTACAGTAACACTGTAATTTAAAACCAAACAAAAATGTCTAACGATATCGGTGTTAAAGCAAAAACGTTTGCTCTCTACCATGCCCTAAAACAAGACACAACTTGTGTTCATATACTGCAGACAATAAGCCCAAATCTAATATTTTTATTTTTTATTTTGACGGGAAGGTTTTTTCTGAGTCTGACAGTTTGAATGTGACAAATCTGATTTATTTATTTCATTCAGTCTTAGTACACATCCAACGTTTTTCAGTGACCTCGGTCTGAAAGGTCATGTTGAATTTATCCACCTTTTATGTCAGCGAGTTATTCTAAGCAGATCGATTCAAATATTAATATTGATACCAGCGTCAGTTTGGAACTCACATCTTCAGATAAAGAATAGAAGTCCAGTTGCTTAGTCTTTTTTTATTTATTTGTCATGTCCTGGATGACTGAGAGTCTACAACAATGCTGGTGTTGAATTCTATTGATATTAGCATGATGGGATTGATACTTTAGTTTGTTTCTGTTTGTCGCTCCCATTCCAGAAGTGTAATTCTGCATCTGAGTAGCCAGGAAGAGGCCATATCAAATGCAAATGGGACCAAACAAGCGTGGCAGATAATAACTTTGTCGGTTCTGATGTGGATCTGAAACACACAAGCATATATATCATCCACATTTACCGGTACTTCCGTAAGCACATTGTGCTGCGTGTGACGTCATGTCTTGTTCTGTGCATGCGAGTCACTTTAGGGACACTTTAGTTCACACTGGAGTCTGATGGTGGTCCCGTTTAAATTATAATGACCACGCAAAAACCACCACTAAAGACAGAAACACAAAAAAATAGTTTCACCTTTCAAAGTAAAAGAACATTTCATGGTATAACCAATGAATATTATGAGTGAGAAGCACAGCAACTGGTTATATGTGGTCTAAAGATAAATGCATCACTGGGCCAACTGCTCGTTGCGCTCTGCAAGAGCAAATGGTGCGCTGATGTTAAATATTGTGACAAGGATAATGCAAATCCTGTTGGAGTTTGCATGTATTTAAAATTTGAGATGAGTTTTCATCAGGTGAGAGTGACTTGTGCAGAGACTCTTCAAATCTGGCCATTCTCCATGAAACATCAAGATGGAATAACTTCCCAATATAAGCTCCCAGCTGCACCAAAGTCACTAAGATTGATACTTGTCCATCCCTCGACAGGACTGCAGTCCAATATGTAGTGGGCGTGGCCTGATTCTTGCATAGCGCCCCCTAGAACATATTTTAAAAATCAGCCCCCAGCCATGCTTTATCCCAGAATTATGAAACGTGGGACACGTGTACATTGTCAGAACCTACAAAAAAGTCTCTTGGAGCCCTGGTCCAAAACCAACAGGAAGTCGGCCATTTTGGGTCAAAGGGTAGTTCTGGTCACAATTTTTTTCTAGCAAAGGCCAAACAAGAAAGCATCTCCTTAAACATGCTTTCCACCATAATTGTATTTCACATTGCCCCCACCTTGTCCAGTCTCTTACCAGCTTTAGTTCAGTTTTAGTGTTGCATTCAGCAACTCCTCTTCTGTCGACAGTTTTAGAATATAATAAATCATGCTAGATGTTCTCACTAATTGTATCCTTTACGCATTCTCACGTGAGAAATGGTGATTGTTGATCATTCTGCCAATTTGTCTAAATTTAGACTCATCTGAAAATTGGGTTCAAACCAAGTAGCGCAAGTCTTAAGTTATTCTCTTCTAAAGTTTACCTGGTGTATTTACATTGATACTTTAAAATACTGTAATCTGATTAGTTGGATTAGTTGAATTACTAGTTTAATTGAATTGAAATAGTAAAAAAATTAACACAGTTGAATCCCAGAAGTCTTGATTTGTTTTGTTTTTTTTGTTTTTTCCCAACAGTAAAATTCAGAAGTACTCTCCAACCGAGTCAGCAAAGGTGTACGATAAGACAGTGAACAGAAAAAGCAATATTCACTTCAACCCTCGACAAACCATGGACTTCATCTCCAACAACTTGGCTAACGCCACACTGACAGAGGATGTAAAAAGGAGGATAGTCAAACAGTACCTAGACGTGAGTAATAAAGCTTCCTCAGGACGTGCAACTATTGTTAGTCCATTTTCAGCACGATTTCTGTAGGTTTTGTTTTTATTATTCATTTGTATCAGTAACTTCATAATTAGATCATTTCCTCTTTTCTAAATTTCCTACCTTTAATTTGCTGAAATTATCCTAACTGCATTTCTCACATTTTTTAGGTGTCACTTAACTGCAGTTTTCTCTTTTTTTATGACATAGTTTAAGGTTCTGATGGAACATCTGGATCCAGATGAAGAGGATGAGGAGGGAGACGCATCTGCCAGCGCCAACATCAGAAACAAAGCCATAAACGCTCTGTTAGGAGGCTCCGGCCCCATGTCAGGACCTAGTCCGCGCAATCAGGCGGGACCAGAGACTGACGACGACGACAGTGAAAGCGATGAAAGGATTCCAGGGGTGAGACGAACAGATTAAAACCTAAGCCTCAAATTTCCGCCTGGCATTTTTTGCTTGTTTTTCACTAGAAAATATGAAGAAAATGTCCTATGGCCAAGTAGTGCATCAGTACATTTGTTCAGAATATTTAGATCTTTCAATATCTGGCATTATTTTACATTATACTTGTTACAAAACAACTATTAAAACTGTTTAACATCAAGAAAAAACAAAAAGCGAAATTAGATTTTAGAGATTTTATGCAAATAAAACACTGCATTTGAACATGAATTACAGATTTTGCATCACAAATTAACAATTTCAACACTATAGAACATATTTACAATGTTTTTTTTATTCTCACTTATTTTTACAAATAAGAAACAGACTAACAATTCAAATTATTTACAGGCGAATTTCCCCTCCCTACATTTCTCATTATCTTCTACACAAACAAAGTACAAACTGATGAATATTATATCTTATAGACTTGATATACTATTCCAAAAACAAAATAAAATATAAAAAATAAAATAAAACTATATCATGTATATGTACCCAGTATAAAACTATTATCCACGAAGTAACAGCCCTCATTCATTCAGAAATAAAATTCAAAAAGTTATTAGATTGTTAGATCAAATGTTTTTTCAGCTTTTTCTTCAGAAGAACAAAAAGAAACTTCTCCAAATTCAAATCATCCAGGAATCTCCTTATTGTCTTTTCATTCCTTGAAATACATTTGTTTGACATAGTTTTTGCTGAATCTCTGCTCTGCTGCTCATGTTTTCCTGCTCACGCTGCATTCTGTTCGTGCTGAAGACAAAAGACTCGCTTTCCAGGGCGCTTGCAGCTGTGGGAGGGTGATTACCGTAATACCACCAAAAACAGCCTAAAAGCGCACTTTTTTTTCTTTCAAACACCGTTTGAATTTTTCTGATAGCACAAACGGTTGCAGAGTTACGGTAATCTAAAAATAGCTTGGGAAAACGTGTGGAAAAAGCGTCGCCGGCGACACCGTCTGTTTTTTTAAGACCTGAGTTCAAAACTGCAGTTTAAAATGTGAGGAAAATCAATGTTGACTGTGTTTCACTCTTTTTACCAGTCCTCTCGAAAGTCGAGGAGATCGGGTGATCCAGGCCGCATGAGCGAGACATTAGAGACGATGGATGTGATCGCCCTCCGCTGCCCTAAATACAAAGACCGGCCGCAGATAGCTCGAGTCATCCAGAAAACTTCCAACGGATACAGCATCCACTGGATGGCAGGCTCCTATTCGGGGCCCTGGGCAGAAGCCAAGAAGCGTGATGGACGCAAACAGGTGCCTTGGGTGGACACTATTAAAGAGTCGGACATCATTTTCAAGAAGATTGCCTTGACCAGCAACCACAAACTGAGCAACAAAGTTGTACAGACTTTACGCTCACTATATGCAGCGCAAGAAGGAGGGGCTAGCTAATGGCTCCTGTTTTTTTTGTTTTTTTTGTTTTTATTTGCTCCATTTCTACTTTATGAAAATCCTCCTCTTCCCTGCTCCTACTCCTCCTTCTCAACCTGTCACCTCCAACAACACAGCCAAACTTCACTGGATTCCTACCTAGCCCCTCTTCCTCATTTTTGTAAGAACACAAAGAGGGCAAGAATATTTGACACTACATACTTTTACATGAGTTATTCTTGCAAAAACGATACAAAACACAAGACTTATATTCGAGGGACTGCTGATGTTTTTGTGTACATGTTCAGCGGAAAGAATCCTGAAGGCATTAAAGGAGTAATTCCCCCAAATTATTCTTTAAAAGGCTATTAGAGAAGAGACCTGGAGGGAAATGTTTTGTCAACATTGTTGTGGGAGCTCCTTCGCTGTTGTGCAGCAGATTCTAGTCGCTCATTTCTACTCCCACTGTATTATAGTTTAACATGACAAAAACTAAAATGTTTATATCTCTGAATACAAAAAAGCTGTAAAAAAAAAAAAAAAGAATAAAACCTTAAGTGAATGTTGGAAATTAGTCTTTTTGATGTTCTTATTAAAAGTGTTTTTTGGAATTTATTATACTACTAGCACCCTGATGGATTTTTTTCTTTTAGCTTTTAGATATTTGAGAAACAAAAAAGATTTTTTATTTTTGTTCACGTTTTATTTGTTCATTCTGTAAAATGGAAGAGTCCTCTGAATATAATTTATTCTATTTCAAACTACGCATGCAGTATATGTGGCCTATTGCAGGAGGATATTTTGTAAATGTAGATTTTGTTGTATTAGGTCACCCTAGTAATAAGAGGAAAAGGGATTTATACCCTTTTGGTGGAACAAATACTGCAATAAATTTTCTACTTCTCTTTGTCACTTGTCTGCTCCAAGTGTTAATCTGAACTTCTCATTTTTACAAATGGAGAAATGATAAATCAGTGATGACTGAAAATGAAGTCAGTTCAGGAGAAGGAATACAGGTACCGGTAATACTGTAGGCTACTTGTATCATTTCAGATTAAATTCAGATTATCCACATTAGAACAAACAAAAAAATATGATTCTGTGTAGGTTAACCATAATGGTTCATAATCAACCCTCCTTTTTATGTTTTGCTTCTAATGTTAAAGGTTTTCAAAAAATAATTTTGGACTGCTTTATCATTGATTTTCTGTCCAGTTATTGTTCCTGCCCATGATGGGATAACATACTGTAGATAGTGTGTTATTTGAAAGTGATGTGTGGCGGACAAAAGCAGTGAGGGATCTGAAGAATTTATCAGCAAAAATGCATGAGATAATATTTCTGGAGTCAATTTTTGAAGAAATAGAAATAATCTAGAAAAGGTCTTGTGCAATATAGTGCTTAAACATTCAAGTTAAAATGAGTTCTTTGCTAAATTGTTTGTTGTGTCAGACTCAGCACTGGTTCATCCTTTGAGTTTTAGAGCCTTGATGAGCCTGGGAGATTTACAGGACAATATTAAGTGACCTAACAACAAAATCCTTCTGAAAATTAGTGAAAAAAAACTGTTAAATTCTAAAGAAAAATCAAAGGCCTGAAAAGATAAGAGGTCTGCTTCATGTGAGGTACTACACAAATCATCACTTAAAAATGTGATTTTGTTTTAATTTTAAAATTGAAAATCAGATAATCCAAACTGTCAAACTCCAGGCCTCGAGGGCCGAAGTCCTGCACCTTTTAGATGTCTCTGATTCCACACAGCTGAATCAAATAAGGAGGTCATTAGCAGGACTTTGCAGAACTTGACTGCGCTAAGAAGCTAATTCAGTCATATAATTCAGCTGTGTCCCATGTAGGTATATTAGGCAACGAATTGAGCAGATAGGCTGGCTAAAAAAGCCAAAAAAGTAGACATTGATATGCCAATAAAGTTATCTAAATCTGAAGGAAAAAGTATAGTTTGGAAAGAAAGCAAGAAATTATGGAAAATGAGGTGGGATAATGAGAGAAAAGGGAGACATTTACCGGTATATAGGATACAAAATGCAGTTGATGTTAATAGAATCAGAGGAATAAATAGAGGGAGGAGATAATTAATTGAATTAAATAAATATACTGTGTATATATACATATATATATATACACATTACTGCTGCAGTTCTTTGGAACCAACGATAATAAGCCAGATGAAATTTTTGCTGTAATACATCGCATACAGGTGTTTTTTTTCTTTTGTTACTTTTAGTATGGTATATACAGATAATGTAAACAGGGCTATCAGAGTAGCAATGAGTTTATGTTAGGTGGGTGAATGATCTGATCATCTGACTGTTGATTGCAGTAATCAGCATTTTTAAGAGAAATAGAGAGCCCCAATCCTAAATTCGCTTAGGGCCCCATGTTTTTTTTTTTTTTTTTTTTTTTTATTTTTTTATTTATTTATAGAAAAAACAAGTACAAAAAAAACTTACAATGTCAAACATGGCTCGAGACTTAAGGCATGCATAGCACAAAAGAGAATAAAGGCACATAAACAAAAACAAAAATGTGTCTTGGGCAGCTTACAACAGAAATTCGTTACAGATTGTTTTAGTTTTTAAAGCTTTGGCATTAGTACAGTACTTTAAAGTAGCTAAGTAAGAGGAAATATAATTAGAAAACACTATAAATCTAGGTTTTAGCAAGGAGAATTTACAACTGTGGATGTAAAATTTGGCTAAGAGTAGTATTAAATTTACAACAAAAACTTTCTCACTTGAAATATTTGGACAAAAGAAACCAAACAGTATAATTTTAGCGTCAAATGGTAGGTCAATTTCTAACTTTCTATTTACATACATGAAAATGTCTTTCCAGAACACCTGAGTATGAGAACAGTCCCAGAAGAGATGGATGATGGTCTCCTCAGAGCTGTGGCAGAGTGAACACATTGGGTCTACGTTTGGACGGTACTTGGAGATTATATAGTTTACAGGATAACATTTATGCAGAATCTTTAGGGACACTTCTCGAATCTTATTAGTTATAAAGTATTTTCTAGGTAACAACCAAACATCTTTCCAACAGATATCATTAAATAAATTATCCCAGAAGAATATAGAAGCAGGTTTACTAATACATTCTCTAATTATTAATTCTCTAATACATTTGTTATTTGTTTTTTCACTTAAAAAAGGGTC
>JBBPBX010039466.1:8886-29873 GCA_038048925.1 Garcialebias charrua
GCAGATACATATACAGTATTCTCTGACTAGCCTTATTTAAGGATGCCCAATGTGCCTTATGTGCCTTACTGCATATGCCACTTTGCCTCTATACCAACATCAACTACCTCATACATATACTGTGCACATTAACTCATATGCTGCTTTGCCACTCTTTGCAAATGTCAATGCTAGAACCTTCAGTTTATTTTATAGATATACTTCTTATACTTTTTATACTACTATGCAAAAACTCAGGACAGTATTACACTTTTATTATTTCCATTTTATGCTTATGTTCATTAAATGTTTAGTGTTTTAGTGTTGGTGTAAATATTCATACTTTTATACTACTGTGCAAAAACTCAGGACAGTGTTACACTTTTACTATTTTATGCTTATGTTTATTAAATGTTTCAGTGTTTTAGTGTTCAAATGGTTACTGTTGCACTGAGGGACTGAGAGAAACGCAATTTCAATCCTGTGTATGTCCTGTACATATTGCAGTTCTGAGAATAAAGTTGACTTTGACTTCTTTTTGTTACTGTTCCATATCTTCAGATGTGGCCTACACTGTAGAGACACATCTCACTTTCATTGCCCATACTGTTTTTAACCATTGACAGAAGGGAAAGGATTGTGAATCATTTGGTAAACAACACTATGACTTTCAACATGGTGTCCAGCTGTGCATCAGCACAGACTCCTGTCCAGCCAGCAGCTACCAACTTGCAGGGAACACAGACTCCTGTCCAGCTACCAATTTGCAGGGAACACAGCCACCTGTCCAGCCACCAGATGCCAACTTGCAAGGAACACAGCCACCTGTCTGCTCAGAAGACATAATCACATGTTTCTCCACAGTATGCTCTCTACTTTGTGATGGAAGCGCCATTTGATTTCATGGAGGTAAGGAAACAGATGAGAGTGCATGCTTTCGGTTGGAGATTTCATTAAATGTGAACCTGTGATGTCCACAGAATGACATGATGACAATACGAAGATGGTGGACTCTCACTCTCCTGAGAAACTTCCCTGTGAGGTAAGAACAATGATGGTGCACTGTACCACATCATGTTACACATAAGTCAGTTTGTTAAAAAGAAAATAATCAATTTGTCCTTTTAAAAGGTCCAGAGAAGAACTACAAAAGGAGAGAAAGTGGAAAAAAGTTGATGAAAGGGCAAAATATGAGGTAAAGTTTAGTTCAAATTCATCAGTGTGTAGTTTTGAATCATGTAATTTGTATTATGTCCGTTCACAATGCACGTTTATGCTATGCTTAATTTTTAAAATCTGAAACAAAATCAGTATAGAACAATATACAATATGTCTCGCTCACGCAGACATAACATCAAAATTGTCTGCATCAAGGAAAACTCAGAAGAGGGGAGGCCTACTAAATTTGTCTCTGGGCGTATCCCTGATCTACTGGGTAAACAACATTTGCCACATCCACTGAAGGTCGACCGCGCACATCGGTCTTTGTGGCCCAAGCCTGCGCCGGGTGAGAAACCGCGTACCATCTTCGCCCGAATACATCACGTTCAGAGCAAAGTGCAAATCTTACGCCTTGCCAGAACGTAGCAGATGAAATACAAGGGGAATAAAGTTTGGATTTTTCCAGACTACACCAGCAAAGTACTGAGCCAGTGCCGCACCTATCGGAACGTGATACAAGTCCTGAAAGGGGATAGAATCAGGTTTAAGATGCGCTACCCGGCCCGGCTGCAAGTACAATGGCAGGATGGTTCTCCCTCTGAGGTGTTCAACGATCCGGCTCGAGTAGAGGCGGCTCATCAGCGGAGGAAGGGAAGCTCAACTGAATAGGACTAGTGAGCATGCTTGACACATTTCTTAGTCCTTGTTAAGCAGTGGTTCATCTGAAGAACTATATTTCCTAATGACATATAACCATTCTGAGTGCATTTTGAAAGATTCTGGTTGAGTTGTCTAGACCAGTTCTCAGTGTAATGACTGTTGTGGTGGAGGGAGCCGTGACTTGACTGAGCTCAGTCCGCTATCTGTCCGGCAGCTCCTGCTTGGCTTATAGGGGGAAGATATGCATCGTGTTCTGTTGACGATGGGAGGGGGGGGTGTTAATTGTATGTTCCTTTCTACCCAGATGCACTTGCTTTATTTGTTTACACCACATGTCACTAAAACTGCTAGCTCTGACAATGCACTCCTACAATGACTGATGTTCTCTATGGTGGGCAGACAGGGGGGAGAAATCTGCAACTGGTCACATTGAATGTAAAAGGTCATGGTACTACAATAAAGAGGGGGAAGGTTTTTAAACATCTTAAATCCTTAGTTGCAGACATTATTTTTCTACAGGAGACCCATTTAAAAAAGATGCACAACACAGACTGAAGTGTAGTTGGGTGTCACAAATATACCAATCACCATTCACCTCACGAGCTCGCGGTGTGGCCATATTATTGAGAAAGAATATCCCATTTCAGATGTCGTCTGTTGTTAACGACCCAATGGGCAGGCACGTGATAGTGACAGGCACCATAAACTCTAAACCACTAACTCTCCTTAATATATACGGTCCAAACTCAGACGATCTTAGGTTCTTCAGAAAAAAACTTGACCTGATTCCAGATGATAGCTGTTCAAATGTAATAATAGCAGGGGATTTGAACTGTTATCTTGACCCCTTTCTTGATAGATCATCTAAACGACCAGCATCAGAACTGGCATCCACCAAACTTTTAAAAAATCTTCTCAAAACAAGGAATATGGTTGATATTTGGAGGGCTCATCACCCTATGAGTAGAGACTACTCATTTTACTATAATGTGCATAAATCTTATAGCAAGATTGACTACTTTCTAAAAAGTAACAATCTCACCTCTCAAATTGCTGACTCTAAACATCATAACATTCTGATCTCTGATCATTGCCCCTGGCTATGTAATTAAATCTCTCCCTTCCCAGGCAGGCTTACTCCTGGCGACTTAACGCAAACCTTCTCAATGATGATAACTTTATTAAAAACATAACCTCTAAATTAAAGGACTTTATAGAAATAAACGATAATGGTGAAGTATCAGATTCCATCTTATGGGACCATAAACCTTGACCATACCTTGACAAAAAAATACAAATGCCTCTATTTTGGCCCTTGATGCACATAGATCTGAAAGACTTAGACACATTTCAATGAGCTCAAAAATGACAAATCACCAATCACTATCACATGTTCATACACAAAAATTGACAAAAATGAACAAACAAACAAATACATTAGAACATGACAAAAACAAATTAAGACTCCGAGTTTAAAATATACAATGTTGAAGATGTGGTTGATGCAAACTTTTATCCTGCTATAAAAGACTGTGAATACTATAATGAAGAACAGTTTAATGACATCAATATAACAAATGGAGATCTCTCTATTATTCACATCAATAGTAGAAGTATAAATGCAAATATATCCAAAATAACAGATTATTTAAAACAGTTAAACAGAACTTTTACATTAATAGCACTGTCAGAGACATAGTTAATGATGAAAACAAAAATAATGTTCACATCAAAGGATATGAATTATATCATTTAAACAGAAACAATAAAATAAGTGGTGGAGTAGCTCTATTTGTCAAAAATAAAATAAAGCGTAGAATAATTAATGAAATGTCAATAATTGTTGACAGTCTTATGGAAATAATAACAATAGAAATTAAACGAAAATGCTAAAAACATATCCATAAGTTGTGTATATCGATCACCAGGATCAAATATAGAAATATTCACCGATAAAATCATACAACTATTGGAAAAGAGTTTAAATAAAAAAGTTTTCTTGTGTGGAGACTTTAATATTGACCTGGGAAATAAAACAGATTCAAATAACATCAGCACATTTCTAAATTCAATGTATAGTTTAAATCTTTATCCGTTAATATCAAAACCAACAAGAATTACAACTCATAGTGCTACGATAATTGACAACATTTTCACAAATATAACAAATGGGGATGTGACAGGTGGTATCTTAACAACTGATTTAAGTGATCATTTACCAGTTTTCACTATCTACAGAAATGATCAAAACATTACAAAAGAAGTTACAATTAAGAAAAAATAATAAACACATAAAAAAAAGCTATGGATCAATTAAAAGATGATTTACAGAAGCAAAACTGGAAGTCAAAGTCAAAAGTCAAAGTCAACTTTATTGTCAGAACTGCAATATGTACAGGACATACACAGGACCGAAATTGCGTTTCTCTCAGTCCCTCGGTGCAACAGTAACCATCTAAACACTAAACACTAAAACATTTAATAAACATAAGCATAAAATAGTAAAAGTGTAACACTGTCCTGAGTTTTTCATAATAGTATAAAAGTATGAAAATTTACACCAACACTGAAACACCAAACACCCAATGAACATAAGCATAAAATGAAATAATAAAAGTGTAATACTGTACTGAGTTTTTGCATAGTAGTATAAAAAGTATAAAAAGTATATTTATAAAATAAACTGAAGGTTCTAGCATTGACATTTGCAAAGAGTGGCACAGCAGCATATAAGTTAATGTACACAGTATATGTATGAGGTATTTGATGTTGGTATATAGGCAGGAATATAGGCATTGGTATATAGGCAGGAATATAGGAAGGACGTGTATATTGATGATGTTAACAGATCATATGATGAATTATGGTGTAGAGGCAGGGCAGCCGACTTGGGACCCGAAATACCCAGGTTTGAACCCCGGTCACTGCATACCTTGTGGTGTGTATGAGCAGCACACCTCATCCTCAAATTGCTCCCCGGGTGCTTTCTATAGCTGCACACTGCCCCACCTGGTGGTGATTTGGTTAAATGCAGAGTCAAATTTCGTCTTGTATGGAAACATACACAGATGACAAAATGTGACATTATTATTATTATTATTATTATTATTATTATTATGAATATTTTAGAAGCTCTGTATGAAAAGAATTGTGTGCAAAGAAATCGTAGAAAAAGAAATATTGTCGACCAACCTTGGATGATTAAAGGGTTGAGAAATGCTTGTAAAAAAATACTAAATCGTAAATGAATTTAATCAATATTTTGTAAATATTGGATCAAGCCTTGCAGCTAAAATACCAAAAGTAGATGATAATAATAATAATAATAATAATAATAATAATAATAATAATAATAAATAATAATAATAATAATAATAAATTCAATTTATACTGCACTTTTCATTAATAAAAATCTCAAAGTGCTACAACAATAAAACAAGTGATAAAATCAAATAAAATCAATAATGGTATCAACTAAGATTAAAGACAGAATCATGTGGAGGCAGAATAGGCCTGCTTAAAAAAATAAAAAATAAAACAAGTGATAAAATCAAGTAAAATCAATAATACTATCAACCAAGATCAAAGATAAAATCATGCGGAGGCAGAATAGGCTTGCTTAAAAAGAGAAGTCTTTAAACCGCTTTTAAAGTCAACCAGTGACTGTGGAGCTCTCAGGCAGTCAGGGAGGGAGTTCCATAGGCAGCAACACAGAATGCCCTGTCTCCCATGGTCCTTAATTTGGTTCGTGGAATGTGAAGTAGATTACTGTTCTGTGATCGTAGAGACCGGGTGGATGAATATAGTGCAAGAATGTCCTTTAGATAGTTTAGAGTGGAGGAAGGAGTACACAAGTCGACTACATTCTGTGTAGAAGAGGAAACCTGAGAGAGATTGGAGACTGTAAAGTTGTAGCAGGGGAGAGCGTGGCCAAACAGCATCGGATGGTTGTGTGTAGAATGACTGTTGTTGCGAAGAAGAGAAAAAGAGTAAAACCAGAGAAGAAGACCAAATGGTGGAAGCTAAAGAAGGAAGAATGTTGTGAGAAATTCAGAGACGAGCTGTTAAAGGCTCTGGGTGGTAAGAAAGAGTTTCCAAGTGACTGGGCTACTACAGCAACAGTAATTAGAGAGACAGGTAGGAAGGTACTTGGTGTGTCATCTGGACAGAGAATGGATGATAAGGAAACCTGGTGGTGGAATAGTGAAGTGCAGGACGCCATTCAAAGAAAGAGATTAGCCAAGAAGAAATATGACAGTGAGAGGACTGAAGAGAGGAGACAGGAATATAAGGAGATGGGACATAGAGCAAAGAGGGAAGTAGCTAAAGCAAAGCAGAGGGCGTACAATGAGTTATATGGGAGACTGGACACTAAAGAGGGCGAGAAGGACTTGTACCGATTGGCAAGACAGAGGGATCAGGCTGGAAAGGATGTGCAGCAGGTTAGGCTTATTAAAGATGGGAATGGGAATGTTCTAACAAGTGAGGAGAGTGTGATGGGAAGATGGAAGGATTACTTTGAGGAGCTAATGAATGAAGAGAATGAAAGAGAAAGAAGAGTGGAGGTAATAGAAACTGTGGACCAGGAAGTGGGAAAGATTAGTGAGGGTGAAGTCCGGAAAGCTCTGAAAAGAATGAAGAAGGGGAAGGCAGTAGGACCTGATGACATACCAGTGGAGGTTTGGAAATGTCTTGGAGAGATGGCAGTGAGGTTTTTGACTCAAATATTTAATGGAATATTTGAGGGTGAGAAAATGCCTGAAGAATGGAGAAGAAGTGTGCTGGTTCCCATTTTTAAGAACAAGGGTGATGTACAGAGTTGTAGCAACTACAGGGGAATTAAGTTGATGAGCCACACAATGAAGATCTGGGAGAGAGTTGTGGAAGCAAGACTTAGACAAGATGTAACTATCTGTGAGCAGCAGTATGGTTTCATGCCAAGAAAGAGCACCACAGATGCCATCTTTGCTTTGAGGATGTTGATAGAGAAGTACAGAGAGGGTCAGAAAGAACTCCATTGTGTGTTTGTGGATTTAGAAAAAGCATATGACAGGGTACCAAGAGAAGAGGTGTGGTATTGCATGAGGAAATCTGGAGTGGCAGAAAAGTATGTTAGACTGGTACAGGACATGTATGAGGACAGCAGGACAGTGGTGAGATGTGCTGTGGGAGTGACAGATAGCTTCAAGGTGGAGGTGGGATTGCATCAAGGATCGGCTCTGAGCCCCTTCTTGTTTGCTCTGGTGATGGACCGACTAACAGATGAGGTCAGGCAGGAATCCCCATGGACTATGATGTTTGCAGATGACATTGTGATCTGTGGTGAGAACAGGGAACAAGTGGAAGAGAACTTGGAGAGGTGGAGGTATGCTCTTGAAAGAAGAGGAATGAAAGTCAGCCGTAGTAAGACAGAGTACATGTGTGTGAATGAGAGGGAGGCCAGTGGAACAGTGAGGCTACAAGGAGCAGAGGTCACAAAGGTGCAGGACTTCAAGTACTTGGGGTCCACTGTCCAGGAAAATGGGGAATGTGGTAAAGAGGTGAAAAAGAGAGTCCAGGCAGGATGGAGCGGATGGAGAAAAGTTTCAGGAGTGATTTGTGACAAAAAGGTGTCAGCAAAGGTCAAAGGAAAAGTTTACAAGACAGTGGTGAGACCAGCTATGTTGNTTACAACTAAAGTTGCAGTATCTTAGTTTAGTAATATTCTCCTGAAAGAATGAGTCATGGAACACACTTCTGTAATTACACACTGTGAAAATGTGTAGTATGTAGCTATATGCTCTACAGGCTTCTGGCTTCTTTAACAGGGCATTTGTGTAAAAATCCTGGTGTGGCACTTTCCTCATCTATAAACATTTTATTACAGTAATTTAACATCTTATGAGCCAATATAATGCAAAATAGTAAATGTAATTTGCTATAGTTTATACGTTTAGATTTCATAAAACAAAAATGGCACACCCATAAATTGACTGTACAGGACATAAAAAGGAGTAAGTAGCTGATTCAGAATATGTGTTATGCTACGAATCACTACAATGTAAAAAGAAAGGGCATAGATATTAATTTACATCTGTCTTGGCATCTGGTTTAAAAGTTGTAACACATCTGGTATAAGTCACTATAACCACTCGGTCTATAAAAGATAAATTAAATGAACAGAGTCTTTCAGCCTATCTCTGGAAGCAAATTCTCTCAACACACATTAGGTATGTGTCAATTCTTCTGCTGGCAAGGGTCCACAGTAGCTCATTAACCAACTGTTTGTAGGAGGAAATCTCAATCTTGTGGAAGGTGAAGTCTAGTGTAGCATGCCATGCAAATAAAGGGGTTTGCTGTCCATCTGTCTTGAAGCACCTCTGGAGCTATTCTGAATCATGGACACTAAAAGGTTTTTAATGTAATAAGACAACACAATTCTGTATTCACTCACTTTTTTCTTTCTTTCAGCTGCTCCCTTCTTCAGGGGTCACCACATTGAACTAACTCGTATGAAGACTTGGCAATTGATATTACATCGGATGCCCTTCCTGATGCAACCACAGCCCACCGACCTACCACAGCCTTCTGTGCGGAGAAGAGAGCTGCCATCTGGGGTGCCCGGGGGAGCAGATGGTGGGGTTAAGGGCCTTGCTCAAGGGCCCAGAGTGGGGCAAATGTGGGTGGAGGTAGGTGTGTTTCACCTGTCTACAACATTTTTCGATGTTGTCGGTTTGGATACTTGCACCGGCGACCTTACGATCACAGGTACACCTTCTCTAACCTCTGTGCCAAGGAGTGGTGGCATTAATTGTAACACATTAATTCCACATTAATTCACTATATTGCAAAAATCACTTTCTCCAACAAATAGCTCAAATTGCTCTAATTTGCTAACTTATAAACCTCAATAAAAAAACAATCAAGCAAACCATCCATCCATCCATCCATCCATCCATCATCTTGCACTTGTTCTAAAGTATGGTCGCGGGGGCAGCAACTTGAGAAGGGAGGCTCAGATGTCTTTTTCCACAGCCACCTCTTCCAGCTCTTCTGGGAGGATTCCAAGATTTTGTCAAGCCAACCGAGAGACATGGTCTCTCCAGCGTGTCCTGGGCCTTCTGCAGGGTCTACTACCAGTTGGACATGCCTGAAACACCTCCCTAGGGAGGCACCCAAGGAGCATCCTTACCAGATGCCCGAACCACCTCAACTATACAAACAATACAAATTCCGATATATATGTAGTTTAGCAGTAGTGTTTTAGGCAAATGTTAAAATCCTATGTGGCTAAAATAAAAATAAAAAAAAACACTGTTTGCATTCATATAAACTTTGTACAGATCCTTCCTTAAGATTCCATGACCCAAAATAAACTTTAAATAGTGTAAAACTAGCATTTGAGCTGTCAAGATAAAAATGCTGTAAATTGGACTTGTTTTTAATGCCTTTCCACATCAGGATAAAATATAGGGGTAAAACTGAGTTGTGATTTGCCCATGCAGAAATTTTTGCTTGCAAACTGAGAAAGAACACCAAAGCCCACTGATTGTGTGCACAACCCAGAATTGAACATGTCTGCCTTGCAGTGCACTCTGGCCTGAATAATTCTAGGTGTTGTTTCATTTGTTGTAGTTGTCAGCCAGAAACCTTATCTTTGATCTTTACTCCCAACTCTCCTTTTTTTTCAGGTTGTTTCTCTATTGGGTTAGCCACTCCCTGCAGAGGCTCCTCATTAGGGCAAAAGTGGAACATCTGTGCTGGTGCCTCCTGGCCATAGATTCGGCACAGCCATGTTTCCATCAAGGTTTCTAGATGCGCATTTTGAAGCATCGCATCAGAAAAGCTGAATGGAAACAGCAAAATTCGAGTTAACTTCCTCTAATTCGCTCAAAAGTTGATACGCTCGCTTGAGGTGGTTTTTGGGGGTTTCGAAACAGAGCTGATGCGCAAAACGACAGATGGAAACAGATTTGCCGACTCAGTTCTGCCGTAGCGAACATTCACGTCATGTGACTGATCAGCTGTTTCCGCTCCGGACAACATGTAACATCGCTAAAACTAGTTGGCATGACAGAATAAATACAACTTGCCCGATAGCAACACATACCTGAAATATTCTCTCCATTTTGCCGAGATGTGTGGTCGGGTTCTGTTTTCAACCGCTACTTCCTGTTTACTGTAGACATGCGTAACGCTGACATCTGACGTAATAATAATAATAATAATGTCACATTTGTCATCTGTGTATGTTTCCATACAAGACGAAATTAGTCTCTGCATTTAACCCAACCACCACCAGGTGGGGCAGTGGGCAGCTATTGAAAGCGCCCGGGGGGCAATTTGGGGGTGAGGTGTGCCGCCCATAGACACCACAAGGTATGCCGTGACTGGGGTTCGAACCTGGGTCCTTCGTGCCGCTGACGTCTGACGTAATGACGCTATGCGTGGCCTGGTAGATGCACTTCAAGCCAGTTGATGGAAACACTTCTGATCCGCATTAATTTGTATTTACATTTTTGTGAGATTTCAAAGATTAGCTCAAAATTCGAAATGAAAATAGATGGAAACACGGTTACAGTAAGCAAGAACAAAGCCATCCTAAGAAACTCAACAATCAGTTGAAAAATGACTGCTTTCCTTGTATTTTCTTTTTAAGAAGATTCTTTCAGTTGGCTCTGGTTTTATTCTGGCCTCAAGGTTTGCACAGTCTACCTTTGTAGACAAAACTCCTTTCTATTGTAGCTGGGTTTTACAAATCCCTTTTATGCTACTCCCTGTAGAAATCTCCTAATGGCTGCCTTTTAAATCCTGTTGAACTGTGAACACGAAAACTGCCACATCTACCTTTTTATGAGACAGATAGAATTGAGTGAAGTGTCTTGGGAAAACTATGACCACACACTTAACTTTATAATGCAGTCGCCACAGCAAGTTGAAGGGAAAAAATCCTTTGTCTCTCAAGTTAAACATTTATTTATCAACTGTGACATCAAACATTGTGAAAAGACTGACCCAAAAAAAGTGTGACAAAGAAAATCTGCAATCAGATTTTTGCTTTTGACAAATGAGCACCCCCCCCCCCCCTACTTCTTCTTTTTTTATCATCATTTTTTACAGTTGCTGGAAAAAATGGAGAGAGTAAGAATAACATGTACTGTATACAATGTTTTTGCTTTTATGTTTGTGTAGCTTTTGTAAAGATATGAGAATTATCAGATTACTGTATTTTATCTGCATATTTTTGAGTTAATGGATTTTTTAAATAGCTTTTATGGCATATTTGTGGTTATTCTGCTTATTCAATTCAATTCAATTCAATTCAAAAATAATTTATTAATTCCAAAGGTAAATTAAATGTTGTAGCTCATCATCCTGGATTCAGTAGAGTTGTTATAGATGCTGATGGCTTTGGGCAGGAAGAATTTCTTGTAGTGGTCCATCTTAGAGCACATCTGAAGAAACTGGTTGCCAGTGCTGGGCAGCACTAATCCAAAAATTTGTTCTGCTATTTCTAAAGCACTTATTGATTTATTTAGGTCCGCAATTTCAAAAGCACTTATGTATTAGCAATGCTAGCTGATGCTAATGCTAACACGCTAGCCGCCATTTTGAACAGGGCAAATGGCGAACTACTTTTTTTAATCCAGCAGATTTGACCATTTGAACCGGTTAAGCTCAGAAAAACCTTGTGCTATAAAGTCAGCTAAGAAATATATTTTTTCTCAGCAAAGAAATAATTGTTTTTACCGTGTTTTCATGGAAAGTCCTTATCTTCTGTGGCCGTCGCGGCCGCCATTTTGAAGAGGGCAAATGGCGAACTACTTTTTTAAATCCAGACGCGTCGCGTAGGCCGCTGAGAAACATCCATAAGTTCACCCTCCATGTTAAAAACTCTTCGTCTGACTCTTCGAAAACAAGCAATAAGGCTGCAGAGTAACACACTGGCTGCTAACTGAGAGCGCTCGCTCTAGCAAAGAGACTGAGGGGACGCTTTTTTGTCACGGACCACATCCGGCGCTGACAGGATATGGTCTGTTAGCAGTCGTCCGGGCCCGTAAATAAGTTTTTTTGTTTTTACTGATAGATAATTAGTTATTATCGGTACTGCATTTTAAATAAAAATAGCGCAAATCCGCTTATGAATTATAAAAGTTAGTCAATCCGATGTAAAGCTAACAAATTGTTAAGTCCGCTGTAAGCGGATTAGCGCATTAGCGCTCCCTAGCGGTCTGGTGTTGCTGGTTGCAGATGTTGAGCTATCTACTTGGACATGGTGGGTTTCTCGGTCCTCTTGGGCAGCAGGACAACCTGAATCTTGGGCAGAACTCCTCCCTGAGTGATGGCCACTCCTCCCAGCAGCTTGGTGAGCTTCTCGTCATTGCGGACTGCCAGCTGAAAGTGTCAGGGGATGAACCTGGTCTTCTTGCAGTCACAAGTCGCATTTTCCACCAACTCCAGGATCTCGGCAGTCAGGTACTCAAGCACCTCCACCAAGTAGACGGAGATGCATCCACGGCACCCCCTTTTTAACTCATTTGTGATTTGGGGCTGTAGCCGAGGTATTATTTGAGCTTTTGAGATAATAATCAGCTTCTCTCGATCGTAAAAACCACCTTGTTGTCATGGTTACGCATCATATCAAATGTTCAAAAGCAATAAGGCTTCAGTAAAAATCCTTCCAGCTGCACAGCATCTGATAACAGAGGAAATATCATCAAAAAAAGGAATAGAAGTTTTCAAAAGTAACATCCCAGAATGAAAGTAACAGAGCTGCTCCATCATGCATCCACCTTGAGCTGTGCAATTCATTGATATACACTGACGTGTTGATTTCTATTCATGCAGTTGCTATGATGTTCTCTTGCACCTGCAGACTACATATTGCTTTATGCTTTTTATGTAAATACTGAAAACTGTATGCCAAATGCCAAACTACTTCTACTTGCATTGCTATTTATGTGTAAATTTTCAGTTTTAATTGGTTGCAAAAAATCAAATGAACAAATCTAAATGCCATGCACTAAATGCTTAGTCAACCTTGACAATAATTAAGAGTTTAGAGTCCATCTACAAAGTGTGGGATGCAATTTGCATTAGACGAGCTAGAGATGGAATGTCGCAGATGTACCCAGACTAATTCTAAATCTAAGAATGCCTGAGGATAATGTAAGGCCTCCACAATTACCTTGACACATAACCTACATTGAATGGTAAACAAGTAAAGCCAAGAGTTGTATAACGGCTCTGGTTGTTGAATTGTCGCTATGTAGGTTGGCTTTAAGGTGAATAATAAGGAAGAGTAGTGCATCACAGTCGCTTGTGTGAAATGAAAACGACCAAGCCCACGCAAAGCTCTTGTTCTAATGTATGCAGCCAGTTCCCAATTTACTAGTCCTCTCCAAGGAAGCTTTCTGAAACTCACCCAGCTGCTCTATTTATATCTGGCATCATCGTTTCATCTCTGTGCTGATAGAGCCATTAGTTACAGCGCAGCCTTATAACATCTTAACCTGTGCATCGACAAGTATGAATGTTAGAAAATAACATTTTCAACAATAAATAGTTTATTCACAATCAAATGAAAGGATGGTCAATAATGGATGCTTCCATGAATCAGTCTGCAGTTTTCAGTAACAAATTTGCAAGTCCTTCATTAAGAAAGCACCTATGTGCATTTATTTTTAATCAAAAGGTGCTGTAAACAACACTAGAAACCAAATCAAAGCACATTTGTGTGTGATTAATTCCTTTATGCTTTTATTCTTGATCATTCATAACAAGAAAGTGAATAGTAAAACAGCAGTTTTCTGCAACTGTTACATACTGAAAATAAAGAGACGTGATTAAAGGAACTTTTGGGGGGGGGGGGGGTTGATTCGGTGTAATGGGTTTTCTCAGAAGTGATTTGTTAAGACTAGAGTTGAGTTAATGGATGGGGGTAAAGGAAAGAAAATTGAGCAACTGAATCATTGAAAACAAGAAAGAAATTTGTTCGTTGACAGCTAGTATGTCTTGTCCACTATTTACTGTGGTAGGAAGTACAGATTGGTAGATCAGACATTTATGTCTCTGTTTATAAAGTTATTTTAGAAAAGCATTTCAGATTGAAGGTGAAAATAAGTTTAATCTATTTTTTAATGAGCTATGTATATTTAAGCTTTTTTTTTTTTAGCAACCTTTTAAAATTCTCAGTAATGTGTAGAAAGAGAGCTAAAAGGAAAACCCTGTGAGTATAAACCTGTGACGGTGTGCTCACTCACCAGCTGGGCAGCTGCAAGAGGCTGTTCCATTGGAGCGTGTCAGGCAGGTGGAGTTGTGCAGGCAGCGATTGTGGAGGGGGTCACATGGGTCATAAGGCTGCTCACATAGGAAGCCAGTGAAGAAGGGGGGACAGGTGCAGGAAAACTCCCCAGGTATGTCTGACTCTTTGCCCTCAGCTCCATTTAGACAGGGCCCAGAATCACGCTCATTCACCTCCTCTGCACAGTCCACACCTGTCCAGCCTGGCGAGCAGAAACACCTGAAATACACAAGACAGGAGAGCTAGCACGGCTGTGGAAATCCGACATAAATCAAAACAAATGCTAAATAAACCAGAGAAAAGGATTTTTCTGTAAAAAAATCAGTGTGACTGTTGAGTGCTTGAATCGAATGAAGAAGCTAAAACTGAGCTGTTAAAGTTTAAAGAGGCAGAAGCAGAACATAGGCTACAATTAGCAAAATACAAGCTAAAATGAGCAGAACACAAGCTAAAAACTCAAAGAAACAGAAAAAGATACTAGGGGTTGAATAGACTAGTCGATCCTAGGAGATCACGCAAGTTTAAAATTTTCACGTCGACTAGTTGCAGTCAGTGTGTCAAGTGATCAGCGCCGAGCCGCTGGCTATAACAAAATATGTAGTCATTCAACCCTTACAATATACAGAACATTTTGATATAGGCTTGTGGATGGTTAATATTGCACAAAGTATACAGAAGTAGTTTGATTATAAAACAGATGGAAAACACTAAACATAAAAATTACAGTGAGAGTGCGGACTCAACATCCATACTAAAGGTTCTAACTTTGTTAAAGGGCTACACATGTTGTACTATGAAGATGTGGCACATTTTGTTACACACAACTAAAATCCGGTCCTGTATCTTTGTCTAAGACAGTGTGGGAGATTTACAGGTTAATTGCACCCCTCGTCAGAGCAGCTTTTAATTCAGGATGACTGAATGCGGGACACAGGAGGTTAGAGCTCTAAGTGTGAAGTAAATGGAATTGCTCACAAGCCAGGCACAGATAGAGAGAAGGAAACAGAGACGCAGAAAGTGTGTGAGTTTAAAGTGCTTGTTCTTATGGCAGGTGGGTATTTTACTCACTGGCAGTGAGTACCAGAACACTAGCAACCACTTCACCCTTCATTCTTTTCCATCCCCCATCTTTTCCACTTTGAAGCACTTTTCCATCTCCTTGGCGAGAGGAGGCCGTGAGCCAAAGCAGGTTTCTTCTCCACTGAGTCAAAGATCCCCTGAAACCCTTTTCATGCTGTGAGCCATTGATTGACTCATTTGTTTTACCTGCCATCTGCAATTCATTATCTCTACTGTCAGCAGAAGGACATATTGCCATTACTAAACAGCTTCTTTTTCTGAATTTATGAAATGGCTGATGCACCTCATGAGTACGCTGCCCTCAGGCCAAATCCCACACCTACTTGTAGCTGTTGAGAAGGTCTGTGCAGGTGGCATTGTTTTTGCAGGGCTGTGATAAACATTCATCAGTTTCTTGTTGGCAGTATTTCCCCTCCCAGCCCGAATGACACACACACTCATAACTCTGCAACACAAAAGATGGAAACACTATTAAAGCAACAAAATACATTAAATTTGCACTTTTTAAAAGAGTGCATCTTGGGTAAAATTGTGCATTCATGGTACTATGCTGTCATACACTGTTCAATATACTGCACATGCCTGTAGAAGTAATCAATTTACAGTAATTGCAATTAACAGGTCTCTCTTGAAAATGAGTTCTCCTGGCTAAATGAGACTACCTGTATAAATAAAGGGTAAATGAAAAAAGTTATACAACACTCAAATGGTATTTTCTCCACTTACATGTAGGCCTGTCATGAAAAGTTTGCTGGGCAATTAGTTATCTCAGAAATCATTGCGATAAACAATAATATTGTTTGAAATTTGACAATACTTACCGTAGTAATTATTGTCAAATTTAAGAAGAAATATTCATTATTTTTTTGTGTGTAGTACCTGTTTTTGACCACTCGATAGAAGTATAAGACTGTTTGAACTGAAGGATGGATAGTGAGGGAGCGAGCAGCGTGTCTCTTTAAGAAAAATGGTAGGGAGGCCCCTTGATGTGGCATGAGCTGTCTCTTGTTCCTTTTTTTTTGGTTCTCAAAATGGCAGACGCTCGATATGTTTTGAGCTCTTTAGCATAGCATTTTTCACCCAAAGCTTTTAATAAAAAAAATAAATCAGTAAACAAGTTTTCAGCTTCTTTTTGCAGAGAAAAACAACTTTTTACACGAAAGCATGGGTTTCAACTGTGAATTTTGGAGCTTTGACAAGACAGAAATTTGTTCCCCGTGGTCGGCCTGTTAGCTTAGCTTGTAGCTTAGCTTCTTAGCTTAGCTGCTTTTAATGATCCAAAAACGTGATTTTGTACAGTTAAAACAGATTTTTTTTTTTTTAATTTTTTTTATTGATTTTCAATTATTTACAAAACACATACAAAAATAAAAGAAAAACCCTGTGCTGTCTACATACACACACACACACCACACATATACACATACCCACATACAAAAATAGAACTACAACAAGATACTCCACATAAACAAGAATTAAGGTCTCAGACTCTTCCTCCAGTCAATATCACCTTACAGCCATCAAAATAAATGAGGAACAGCAATAATAATAAAAAAATAATAATAATAATAAAAAATAATAAAAATAAAAATAAAAAACAACAAGAACAAATTCATTCATTCATTCATTCATTCAACCTTTATTTATACAGGCTAGCCTCGTTGAGTCACGGGGACTCATTTACAAGAGGGACCTGTCTCACTCACACCAAACAACCATCCACTCTCACACTCACACCTAGGGTCAATTCAGAGTCACCAATCAGCCTAACAAGCATGTTTTTTGGTCTGAGCTATAATAGAGCTATACAACATAATTAAATACTAAAATCCTAGGAACCAAGCAGGAAAGACTCAAGAGGACCCCATAATGTCAGAAATATTTCTGATTTGTGATTAAGATCGTGGGTCAGCTTTTCTAAAGGAAGGATAACAGATATCTGCGTGAGCCACATGTTTACTGTGGGGGGATGTGGTGAAATCCATTGTAGCAAAATACACTTCTTGGCAAGAAAGCAAAGAATTATAAACAAAGATTTAGACTGTGCATCCAAATGATTAGGGGAAACATTTAGGAGATAAAATATAGGAGATAAAGAAAAGCAACCACCCAAAATCTTTTCAGTCACCGAATGAATGCCCTTCCAAAAAGTCTGCAGTAAGTCACATGACCAAAACAGGTGGAAAAAAGTACCTCTATGCTTCAAACATTTGCAGCACAAGTTGGAGCGGTCGGGGAACATTCTCTGAAGGCGAACAGGGGTATAGTAAGATCTGTAAAATAATTTAAAATTTTGTTCATGTATAGAAATAGAAGTACATTGAGGAAAGGTTCCCCTGCAAATCTTGAGCCAATCTGAAGAACTAAATTTCACCTCCAGATCCTGTTCCCATAGCCGCTTGACAGAGTCAAAACTTGATGGTTCAGAACTAAGTAAGGATACATAGAACTTAGAGATCAGACCCTTGGGGGGTTTGGTTGAAACCAGAGTATTTTCCAGATCAGTCAACTCCCTACGAAAAGCATTAGACCTAAACAATGACTCCATAAAATGCCGTATTTGAAGGTATTTGTAAAAATCTTTTTGAGGAATGTTACTCTCGTCCCTGATTTGATTAAATGATTTAATAGATCCAGAAATCAAAAGATCAGAAAAGTCAGTCAGACCAGAAGAGGACCAATTCAGTAAGCCAATACTTCTAACGGAAACTGGTAAGTCTGGGTTTAAAGTCAGAGGGGATCGAATCGAGAGAAATGAAGGGATGTTCAGGTATTTCTTTATGTCTTTCCAGGCTAATAAAGTACTGTAAACTACCACATTTTCCTTTACTGTATCCAGTTGATCTAAATTATTGATAAAGGGGAGGGAGCTTAACCTTCTGGGACTGCATGATAAAGACTCAAGGTCAAGCCATAAACAGTTGTCTCTACTAGAAAACCAGTCAGACATAGTTTTAAGCTGAGCGGACCAGTAATAAAGCTGCATATTGGGTAGAGACAAACCTCCCAAATGTTTGGGTTTAGTAAGCGTGGAAAACTTAACTCGTGGATGCTTATTGTTCCAAATGAAACGAGAAATTTGAGAATTAAGGGATTTAAAAAATGTGAGAGACAAGTAGCAAGGGAGATTTTGAAATAAATAATTTAAACGAGGGAGAATATTCATTTTTATTGTATTAACCCTACCGAGAAGTGATATAGGTAAAGTAGACCATTTCGATAGATCATTCTTAATGTTCAGAACTAGGGGGGAGTAGTTTGAAGAGAATAAGTCTTTCAGGTCAGGAGTGACAAAAATGCCTAAGTATTTGAACCCTTTTTCAGACATACGAAAGGTAGACTGAAGCACCATATCTTGAGGAATATTGAAAGGAGAAGCAACAGACTTACCTAAATTAATCTTATAACCTGAAAGGACACCAAACCTATCTATGGAGCTAAGTACCGCCGGGATTGATGTATCTGGGTTTTTCAAGTATAAAAGGACATCATCCGCAAAAAGAGAAATCACATGATTATCTCCACCTATTCTAATTCCAGATATGTCCGTACTGGATCTAATAATCTCCGCTAAAGGTTCAATGAACAACGTAAACAACAAAGGTGACAGGGGACACCCCTGTCTACAACCCCTCTGAACAGAAAAACCATCTGACAGAAAGCCATTAGTGTTTACCATGGCTACTGGATTGGAATAAAAGGCTTTAATCAGGTTAATAAAATTAGGCCCCATCCCAAATTTCTGTAAAACAGAGAATAAAAAGGGCCATTCTACCCGGTCAAAGGCCTTTTCTGCATCAAGAGAGACAATCAGAGCAGGGTCTTTATGCTGATTAAGATAATTTACATTTACATTTACACCTCCAGATGCAGAAAAAGAGCCACCTGCATCATGAAAGACCTCACTCACCCAGCACACTCACTCTTTGCACCACTCCCCTCGGGACGGAGGTTGAGGAGCATCAAATGTAGAACCACTAGACTGAGAAACAGCTTCTACCCTGAGGCTGTCAGACTCATGAATAAATAAATAATAAGAATAAACACTGCAAAATGTCACATCATACTGATACTGATCTGTTTCTTGTTGCTGCGTTCATCTGTGACCATCTGCTCATGTTCGTGCTGCTGTTTATAATGATGTTTTTCTACTACATTAGGGCTTAGTGTATTACTAGCTGATGTGATGTCTCTCTTAGTTAATCCTAGATGTTATTATTGTATTTCTCTTGCATTTGTTGTTGGATGTAACTGGGACCCTGTGTACATAATCTCGTTTTCAACACATGTACTACATGCGGTGCAAATGACAATAAATTCTCTCTGACTCTGACTCTGACTCTGATAATGAATGACATTCAGTGTACGACGCACATTATCTGTTCCATATCTAGATTTCACAAAACCCGTCTGATCAGGGTTTATTATATTTGGAAGAATTTTTTCTAGTCTCCGCGCCAGCGCCTTGGCAACAATTTTGTAGTCAACATTAAGGAGACTGATAGGTCTATAAGATGTGCAATCCAAGGGATTTTTATCTTTCTTCAGCAATAAACTGATGGAAGCCAAATTCCAGGATGGAGGAACCCCTTCTACTAATATGTTGTTTATGGCAGGTAAAAGTATGGGATGAATCTCGGGCCAAAATTTCTTATAAAATTCCAGTGGGAATCCATCTGGACCAGGACACTTTCCATTCGGCATCGATTGGATTGCCATCCAGACCTCCTCAGGTGTAAAGGCCGCATCAAGGGCAGAGCCAGCCTCTTCTGAAATTGAGGGCAGGGGAATACCATCTAAATAAGAACCAATATCTGACTCGGTTTTACCAGCCGTGTAGAGAGTTTTATAAAAATCTTTGAAGGTGTTATTAATAGCAGATGGGTCACAAGTAACGTCCCCATTACATGTTCTTATCCTGTTAATAGAGCGATCATTAATTTGTTTCTTTAATTGATAGGCAAGCAAACGGCTTGACTTATTACCAAATTCGTAATATTTCTGTTTAGTATAAAGTAACAGCTTCTGGGCATGGCGGGTATAGTCCATATTTAGTTTTGTTCTAGCAGCGATTAAAGTCTTGAGATTCCCTGACGTAGGAAACTGTTTATGTATATGTTCCAACCTAGACACCTCGTTCTCCAGTTTTTTTCTATTTTCCTCCAGAACTCTTTTCTGAAATGCGCTGTAAGAGATGAGCTGCCCTCGTAGAGTGGCCTTGGCCGCATCCCAAATCATGGCAGAAGAAACTGGGGACAATTCATTATCAGACCAATACTGTAAAAGACCATTCTTAACAAAGGTGCAAAAAGGGTTATTGTTCAGGGACGAGGTATTAAATCTCCAGGTGGGAGTCCTCACAGTATTAAAAGCGGAATCAAGTTGTAAATAAATAGGGGCATGATCTGAAAGAGCAATTGAACCCATAGAGCAAGACAGAACAGAATGTAAGTAACTTTTGGGGATAAAAAAATAATCAATTCTAGAGTATGAGTTATGAGGATGTGAATAAAAAGAGTAGTCTTTTACTTTAGGGTTCAGTTGACGCCACACATCGATCAGCCCAATGTCTGAACCTAGTTCTCTAAGAGCAGAGGAGGCTTTAGGGTTGGATACAGGTGCCAAAGAGGATTTGTCTAAACCCGCATTCATTATGCAATTGAAGTCGCCCGCCAGCAAGCCCAGACCGTCACAATGCTGGTTAAACAGTAAAATTATTTGCGAAATGAAATTAGGTGAATCATTGTTAGGGGCATAAACATTAAGTATGGTTATAGATTTTTCACTGCCTTATGTATCGCAAAGAAAACCATACTCGTAAATT
>JBBPBX010039467.1:0-13110 GCA_038048925.1 Garcialebias charrua
TTGAAGACAATTTGCTTCCTGTCCTGGGAGCTTTATCAATTCAAAACCGGACCATGTGGAGTTCCAAACTTTGATTCACCTGCAGATTAATCTCACTCCCCTCCACCCTGAGGGTCATGGTTCTGAGATGTTCTGCTGGGTGTCCGGCTTCCTGCTCCACTAACAAACCATTTCAGCTAAAAGGCCGTGAATCCATCAACACTCAGACAACACAACCGTTCACACGACACCAAAGGAGACAATCACATCGACCTCAGACGTGATGCTTCAGAAATGGAGTAAGCTTCGCCTGGAGGTGCAGGTGGACCTCTGAGTCTGGTCCTGAAGAGCTGCTCTCCAGTGTTGAGCTGTGCGTCGGTTGTTTAGTTTCTCCAACATGAAGGTCTGCAGACCGCTCAGTCTGGAGGTTCTGGATGGACAGGCCTCGGTCTGTTTCATGTTTGAAACACCGAGATGTGTTGTTTTCTCCTGCAGATATGGAACCTCCTAAATCCTGCTGGAAGCAGTTTTTCACTCAGCTTTTGCATTTCAGTGATTTTATTCTGTTGCATGCAAACATAAATGAAACACAACAAAGCAAACATTAGTAAAATCTTGGTTTTAGAGCAATGCCGTCTCTTTTCAGATCAACCACGATCATCGTCCACATCTTCCACCACTTTCAGAGGAAGTTTCTTCTGAGCAGAGATTTGGTGCTGCATGGTCTGCAGCCCCGAGCCAAAGCAATTAATGACGAGAGGGAGGTCTGTCGGCAGCCTCTCCTGAAGCATCTGTCAGATAACGTTTAGATTTTACTGCGTGAGATTTAAAGCAGCAGACAGGACGGGATGAAAAGCATTTGATCGTGCAAAGCCACAAAGAAGGAGGGGACCGATTCCTGCAGAGGACGGCAGCATCATCTTTAAATGCTTGTGGGGATATGTGTTCCAGATTAGCGCAATAAATTAATAAGAATAAGAATAAAATGGTTTTGTATTGATTTTGATTTTATTTGCACTGATAGCTGAAATGAAATTCAATAATTCACATGAACACAAAGTGATCTGAAGTATTTACTAGTCCTTCATTTGTTTTTATTTACAGCTGTGTTTAATGTCTCCCACCACAGAAAGTGAAGCAATAATAACTTTACCCGCGTGTGTGTGTGTCTAAGTTTTATTTAAATCTTCCGATGGTATCTTCATGTGGGGTGGATTTTGAAGCCAAAGTGCAGACAGGACTCAGGGAGCTCAAAGGATAAAAAAAAGAAAAAGAGAATATTATTTATTTAACAAAAAGGCTGACGCGGCAGCAAAAACATACATGTGGTATTAACGACACAAGGAGGGAAACAGACAGGATGGGGTGCTGTTTGTAAAGTTACACAGTCAAAAATTAACAGCAACATTTTGGTTTATTTAGCCTTTCATAAGAAAAAACAACTTTTTTTTAGTCTTAGTTTCACTATGTTATTCATAATTTATAAATATCATAGTTCTAAATTAAATATTTAATTTACAAGCTAAATATTTAGTTTACAAGCTAAATATTTAATTTACAAGCTAAATATTTAGTTTACAAACTAAATACTTAACTTTGCAAGCTAAATATTTAGGTCCAAGCTAAATATTTAGTTAGCAAATTATGTATTTTATTTTGAAAATTAAACGTTTAGCTTGGAAAATAAATATTACGGTCAGGGCTAAATATTTTGTTAGCAAGTAAATATTCAGTTTAGGAATTAAATGGGACAAAAATTGTGGAACTTATCGTTCCACAATTTTTGATGCTAAAAAAATGTATGAAAGACAGATCAGAATAGTGTGAGTACTTCATAAACATTCAAATGATTACATTGATTCTGATTGCACAACAGTTTCAGAATCAATCAACACATGCATGAGCAACATCTGTAAAGACAGTGTGTAGCATGTGTCTTCAGAACTGTGGACCAGTCACGCTGAAGTCTGACGGAGGTCGTATTTAAATTATAATCTGAACGACCACACAGAAAAAAAAAAACAGATCTGAGCAAATAAAATCAGAATGGAGCTTTGAGAGCTGTGTGATCGAAGTGTTAGCTACTTTTACAGATATACAGCTAAAATACGGTTTGGTAGTATCCGACAGTCACAAAACAGACTCAAGAACAGCAGAACTCCAGTCCTCAAAGCTTTTGTAATTGCAGGACCCAGACTCGTCCATATGCAGCTGGAGTAAATAAAAAAGAGTCCAGCTTTAATTTGTTTTTTCGGCTCCGGTGGAATCATAAATCTACGACGTGTTGGAGCCGGCTGGTGCTGACAGTTGGACTGAGCCGAGAAGTTGTAAAGATCAGGCGTTTGACACCCTCACACATGTGGTTAGACAACTAAATGCATCTAAAATGCCATGACATTTTGAGAAATGCTTCCCTGCGCTCTCCCAGAGTCAGATTATTCTTCAGCTAGAGGATGATTAGCCTAACTGAGCTCAGGGTAAACACGGGAAACGGGGCCAAATTATTGAACTGCCGGCTCATTACCAAGTCAAACACAAGAAGATTTAGGATTTAGGTAATCTAAACTCTCAGAATTACGTATGCTCAGCACGTAGGGTTGCCAACTCCTTGATAAATAAATAAGGGACACCTCTCGGCAGGATTGAAGAGTCAGTTTAAATCCACAATCAGCTGAATTGTAACTTAAAGCATGCTTCACAGTATGAAATATATGGGCTATTTCTGCAGCAGTCACCTGTAATTAAGGGACAAAATAAAAAATTACTTTATAAATTTGTGTAATTTAATTTTTTATTTATATAATTATTTTTTAATATATTTTATGCATTCATTTTTCAATTCTACTTGTTTATTACAATAATATGATCACATTTTTGGCCTGCTCACATTCATGCTCACACTTTTACGCATTAAACTTATCCTTACTCTCCCCCCCTTTTTTTTTTTACATACCATATCTGCCTCTGGTGTTGCCCGGTGCAGAACAAATTGGTCAAGGGTTCTCCTGGTTTTGTTGTCTTTCACGTTTCTTATGTGTCCAACTGCAGAAGCATGCTGTTTCACATCAAACTGTCCACCGTGGGCTACAGAAAAAGTACGCTTGCAGACAGTACAGTTCGCTTTGTAGCCATTATCATTCACGCGTTCCAGCCACTTCCTTTTCCCACTCGACTCTGTATTTTTGCAGCCGTTTCTTTTTTTTCCTGGGGGGAGTAGTCAGGCTCGAAGGTGATCTATGTTCACTGTTTAAATCCCCTGAATGTTTGCCGCTCGCGTCCATGCTTCTTCTTCAAATCCTGTCGCTGCCGTGTCTTCCGTAAACTGCCAAGACTGGACCAATGAGATGAGCCGGATTCTGTAGTTTCAATCACGTGTGTAAAAGGGCTGTCAGCTCATTGGTCACAGAGCAGAGCGGCTTCTTAACCATAAAAATCGACATAAAGCGCATCATTATTAATCAACTCCATTGACGTTGACAGAATAGTTTTGATTCTCACGATATTACGGGACAAAGTACGTCCCGTTACAGATCAATAAGGGACACGTACATTTGTTTCTAAATATGGGACAATTCCGTTTTACAAGGGACAGTTGGCAACCCTAGCACAAAGGCATTCTTGTTGTAGTACAGACATTGTCAGAGAGTCAGAGTCAGAGAGTCTTTATTGTCATTTGCACCGCATGTGGTACATGTGATGAAAACGAGATTATGTACACGGGGTCCCAGTTACATCCAACAACAAATGCAAGAGAAAAACAGTAATAACATCTAGAATTAACTAAGAAAAACATCAACTAGTAATACACTAAGCCCTAATATAGTGGAAAAACATCATTATAAACAGCAGCATTGTCCGGATCAGGAAGCAACAAGAAGCAAAACTTTAACGGTTTAATCTAATGTAACGTTCTTGCACACTGATCTGTTGTTTTGGGAAAGAGTGGTCTATAATCTTGAAAGCCTAGCCTGGACAAGTATGTTGCCTCTTTCTCCAAACATGCTGCTCCATGACGGATAGCAGATGAAACGATACCAACAATCACTTTTAGACAAAATTCCCCTTAAAGTTGACAAAACTATCTGTTTGAAATTAAAAAAAAGCTCCTGGACTGTTGGTTTTGAGACATTTTTAATTGATGTATTAATATTTTTTTTTGTATTTCAGGGTTTTGTTCATGAGAATGGAAAGAATAAAGCGTTCCACAAGGTTGTGTACTCGGTGCCAGTCCGTTGTGGTGTCCTGCAAGGAGAAGCTCTCTCCCTCACCACAGTGGTCACAAACTCAGGGCCAGTTTACACGGCGCGTATTTTGAGTGTAACCGCTACTTTCTCTTTGCGACTTTGCTTATCGCCTACACGACACCGCTGGCCCCCCTCGATGACACCGATACTTTTCTGACCCTGCTCTCAAGGTGGAAGTTTTTCGCAGACCCCCCGTTGATAATGTAAACATCTCCCGTGGAGCTTTTGTTTGAACACATGCACGCAGCACGCACGCGCAGACAGCCGGCATTTTAACAATGGCGGTGGACTGGACAGTGGACACACGCACCACTTTCTGAACTATAGCTGATGGAATATATTTTGATTCTCATATTTAATTATTCTACACCTTACCTGCATCTGTGTTGGAAGAGAGCCAGCTGCCTGGATCCAGTTGTCTGTTAACGAGGCAGTCGGACATTTCACGTGTCACGCTGCACTATAACATACTAAATGTGCTATATATTAACAGTTTAACAATAATAAACAGTATTTATGTTAGCGTGGGAGATATTTACATTTATCTGAGCTAAATGAAGCTATCTGGACTCGTTACGTCATGCCTAACATGCTGCTGAAAATGAAGACACCAGGTTGATTTTTATTTATTTATTTATTCAACACCACAAACTCATGTCACAAACACTGAGAATTAAATTGAACACTTTTAAAAACACGTTAACCGAACTTTAATGAACTGGACTCTGTTGTTCATCCTGGTGGAAACTGGACCCACATCCGAACCGGTCCGCTTCGTGGAACAGCTTCGACCTCGCAGGAAAAAAATAAAAATAAAACCTCAGTTGGTTGTTCTGTGATCGAACTAAACACCAGGAAACATTATTAAGAACATCGTTTACCTTGTAGCGCTGCTGTAAATCAGCTGATTCTCACGGAGTAAAGTCAGACATGTTGACTTGGTTCCGGTCCAGTCAGCAACTGGTGTGCAGATGAAGCGGTCCACTTGGTGTCAGATCTGTTGACTCTTGTCCAAATTCCAGCTTTAACTTGTTGTTAACTTGTTGACAACAACTTGTAGTAGCTGAACTTTTAGCCAGAGAGGAAAACAGGCTGCCTCGTGTGCTCTGTTGTTTACCTCAGGGAGCAGTGGCACGCATGCGCAGTAGTGAAGGTTCCAAAGATCACAGCGCCATCTACAGGCCCAGCATGGTAACTACAGTAAATTCATGAGTACGGGGGGTGGAGGGGGAGAGAGTCGTATCCACAGAATTCGCCCATGTCAACGCAAAACTTTCAACCTAATTAACATACCCAAAAGTTGCGTTTCCCCCACACAGTGTCCGTGTAAACAGGGCCTCAGTTGTGACTGATAAAACAATACAGTGGATCCAGGTGGTATAAATGAGCTTTCTCTTCAAGGTAGCTGGACTCTTCTAAACCTAGATTGAGTGAGAAGTTTAGTTCTTAAGCGGAGACTTATCAAATAAATACATACATTTGTGTGCCTCTTTTATGGCTGTCTATTGTTGTCATTGTTATCCACTGTTGTCATCACTCTTTGTTAAAGAAATCAGGTCTCTCTTGTAAATGAGTCCCCAAGGCTCAATGGAATTAACCTGTATAAATATAGGTTGAATTAATGAAAAAGAACAGCTGCTCTTCCACATACAGCGGTGATTCAGACATCTGGTAAGGATAGACCCTGGACACCTCCCTAGAGAGGGGTTCCAGATACAGTATGTTCAACTAGGGGAAGACCCAGGACTCGCTGGAAGAACTACCAATATGTCTCTCGGATCCCGGGAATGCTTTGGAGTCCTCCCAAAAGAGCTGGAAGAGATGGCTGTGGAAAGAGATGTCTGGAGCGCATGCCTCTTTCTCCAAACACTCTCCTCCATGACTGATATCAGCTGAAACGATACCAACAATCGCTTTTATTAGACACAAATTCACCTTAAATTTGACAAAACCATCTGTTTTAAAATGAATAAAAGCTCCTGAGCTGCTGGTTTTGAGAAATTTTTAATTGATGTACTAATAGTTTTATAGTTTTTAGTATCTCAGGGCATGGAAAGAATAAGGCGTTCCACAGTATTGTGTACTCGGTGCCGGTCCATTGTGGTGAAGAGGGAGCTGAGCTGCAAAGAGAAGCTCTCGGTTTACCAGTCGGTTGCTCCTACCCTCACTTGTGGACATGAACTATTGGCAGTGACTGAAAGAACAGTATTGTGGATCCAGGCGGTATAAACAAGCTTTCTCCTCAAGGTAACTGGACTCTCATTAGAGTTTGGGTGAGAAGTTAAGTTCTTCAGGAGAGACTCGAAGTAGAACCGCTGCTCTTCCAGATCCAAAGGAGACATGTGAGGTGGTTCATTTGGTAAAGCTGGACCCTGGCACCTTCCTAAAGAGGTGTTGCAGGCATGCTCAGCTAGGAGAAGACTCTGGGGAAGACCCAGAACACGCTGGAGAGTCTATAGCCGTGTTTCCATCAAGGTTTCTAGCTGCGCATTTTGAAGTATCGCAGCAGAAAAGCTTAATGGAAACGGCAAAATCCGAATTTACTTCCTCAAATTCGCCAAAAAGTTTATACGCTCGCTTGAGGTGGTTTTTGGGATCTTCGAAAATGAGCAGATGCGCAAAACGACAGATGGAAACAGATTTGCCGACTCGGTTCTGCCGTAGCGAACATTCACGTCACGTGACGTTCCGCTGTTTCCGCTCTGGACAACATGTAACATCGCTAAAACCAGTGCTTTAAGTGGGCCGGAACTCACCGGTACCCAGTTCCGCCACTTCTAAAATTTAACCCTGACAGTACCGGGACTTTTTTTAAGCGTAAGGTGCGTTCCGGAACTTATTTTCGTCTTCTCCACTTGAAAGACCCGTGGCAGATTAGAATGCATCATTTCCCCCGACTGGATTTCAAGACAGAGTAATGCATCTTCACAACAATAAAACATCTTTGGTGGAGCGCGTCATTTTGGCCAATCACAACCTCAGGATAGACAGGGGGAGGAGACGACAGCGAACTCTGTAAAAAAACAAAAACAAACTTTGCAGCGCGACAGAGCGCGAGGGAAGCGGAAACTCCTCCAACGTGTGGGTAAAGTTAATATTTTTATACATGCAGTGGAGTGTAACCATTGTTTAGTAAAATGGCATGTTGTGTTACAAATAAAACTAAATAAAAATTAACAAAATAACAGTCAATTGCACCCCTAAAGCCACTGAGATAAAGTATCACATTAATTTAATTACCACAGGAGTGAATTTAAAAACAGGATGATGTCTATATGAACTAGTTGAATGAGGTGTCTCTAAAATATCCTGATTCATGATCAATAATAATTTAAACAATTTTTTAATCTGTCCACAGGACCTGACTTTATTTTGTTAGATGTCTCTAAAATAGTTAGTGAATCATGTTTACATGTAGGTAAACATAGATGTTTAACAACTTGTTAAAATACACAAGAATGCAGGAAATGGCATCTACTTTATTCAAAATTTCTGGCAAAACATCTTCACCAGCATATTTAAGAAACTAGTTTTTACTGTTAGTAAGTAAGTTTTATTTATATAGCACATTTCACAGACATGAGAGTCACATAGTGCTTTACAAAAGGAAAAATAAAATCATAAAATCACAGAAGTACTATACAGAAAGGTAAAACATAACAAACTCTAAAATCAATGTACAAAATTAACCAAAAGCCTGTCTGAAGAGATAAGTCTTAAGTTTTTAAATGCATCTGTTGACTCGGAGCAGCGCATTGTTAGCAAAATGTTCTGCTGTATTTGACTTGCTGCTGTTGTTGGTTGTTAATTTTTTGGTTGACACAATCTTTCCTATTTATGTCCTCATTAAATTAGGTTAGTAAATGACTTTTACCTGAAGCATGTTAAAAAATTACAAAATCTTTCGGGGGGTTGGCGCAACGTTTGTCACCTTTTTCATCCCTTCTGAGTTTTCAGGTATGCATATTATTATGACTTTAGGGAGGGTACCGGCACTTATTTTTTTCCACTTAAAGCACTGGCTAAAACTAGTTGGCATGACAGAATAAATACAACTTGCCCGATAGCAACACATACTTGAAATATTCTCTCCATTTTGACGAGATGTGTGGCCGGGTTCTGTTTTCAACCGCTACTTCCTGTTTACTGTAGACATGCGTAACGCTGACGTCTGACGTAATGACGCTGACATCTGACGTAATGACGCTGACGTAATGATGCTGTGCGTGGCTTGGTAGATGCGCTACAAGCCAGCAGATGGAAACACTTCTGCTTCGCATTAATTTGTATTTACATATTTGCGAGATTTCAAAAATTAGCTCAAAATTCGAAATGAAAATGGATGGAAACACAGCTTATGTCTCTCATTGGCCTGGGAAGGCCTTGGGGTCCTCCCAGAAGAGGTGGCTGTGGAAAAAGACGTCTGGACCTCCCTGCTCAAGCTGATGGACGGATAGTTTGTAGAACAGGATGTTACCCAGAAACTTGAGCTTGTTAGCTTTTTTAGAACAACCATGGTTAATTGGAAAAGTGCTCAGTCGTCTTTTTTACCTTGCTATTGTGTCCAAGAGCAAACTGAGGAAGTCTTTCGGACAAAAGACGAAACGTTTCTACCTTTTTTTTTTTTGAATGTCCAGAGGACCAGACTTAGCTTTTTTTTTTTTAGATTTTTCTACCTGGATTACTGAGCATGCATCAGGGCATGGTTGTTGTTGTTGTCCTCACATGGTGGCATTTGAAGAGGGGGGCAGGTGCAGCCTTCACTGATAAAAAGAAGCTGGAGGCACACAGCTATTCTCTGCAGAGCTCATGCTTCTGTTCTGAAGGCCACACACAGCGGGACACAGGAGATCAGCTGAATTATCACATTGTTCTGCAGGTCTGTGCCTTTCATTGACTGTGTACAATTAGTTATACACTGTCAGCGTCTACAGAGCATGCCTCCATGTATACGTTTGTGTGGGTGTGCGTGAATAAACGTTGATGTCTATGTGTGGGTGTGTATTGTATTTCATAAAGGCTTCCATGAAAACTTCAGGACCAGGGGATTTAAATCTGCCCTCCTTCTCCTTTTCCTTTCAAAGACGAGAATCCACCGCTGCATCACAAAAACAACAGAGAACAAACCCCGGCCATTGTCTCTGTTGGAAAGAACAACCCCGATGAAATTTGACAGCCTTGGAAACGATTGTCATGCAGCCTATATGTGCTGCGCAGCTCAGTGGGGATCGGGAGATGTGTGTTTGTGATAGAGATAAAGAGCTGTTTCTTTGCTATAATACAAATCAATTCTCAATTCTCTGCCTCATTTGATGCTGCTGGAAAACTCCCGTGAAGCTTTGAAAATCCTATTTATTAATCAAGCATGAAAAGCCGTGGATAATAGACTATGATGTGACGCAGCGGAGAGGGAATGAAAAGCTTATTTTGTAATTGAAAATATCGTTTCTATCTCATGTTCTCCAGCAGCTCAGTGTTGGATCTGTTCATTACACAAAGATTTTATCTCGGTGTTTTCATGGACAGGCAGATGTGAAATTGTTAATTCAATTTTTTTTTAGATGAATACACCATTTAAAGGACATTCATTTATTCACATCTTTTATTAACTTCACAGATGAAGGTTCTCTTCAGTTTAGAAGTATCTACAAAATGGATCCTAAAAAAAATTGTTTCCAGATGTTTTCCAGTTAGAAATTATAAATACCCCAAACCTACTTCATAAAAAAAATAATAAGTTCATCATATTAAAAAAAAAAAAAGTCAGAAATTCTTTTAGACTGAAAACTGAAACAATATACAGTTGAGTAAAAACGTGTAAGCAATTCATTATTAGGGCTTGACGCTCGAAAAATTAATCTGCTGTCCACAGCTAAAAAGCATTTAATCTGAAAAATAATTAAGTCAATGCACGTGATCTGGTGTAAAGTTATTAAATTCTACATTTAACACTACAATTTTCTGTGAAAACCTTTACTATATTTTTACACTTCCAAAATGAATAAATAAATAAACAAATAAACAACTAGTTTTGTAGTTGTTTCAGTTGCTCACATGTATATAATAATAGATGTAATATGATAAAAAAAATGTGACTAAATCCTTGATGTTTGTGAACAGCAGGTGTCCCTTTAATTTAAAAATACACTTGTTTTATTATTTCCTTTCACCAAACAATAACTGCTCAGCAGCAGGTGGGTTCAAAGAAGAAGAGATGAATTCACAAGATGTGAGTTTGTCAAATGTAAAAAAATATGTTTAATAGAAAAGCTTGGTGGCATTGCTGTGCTTGTTAGATGTTAGGCCTTTTAAATCTGATTAGTAAAAAACAAAATGAAAACATTTAGCTGCTACTTTTTTGATCTTTTGCAGTTTCTTGAAGCTTCCCAGCATGAGCTGTAGCACAAACAGGCGCGGCAGCACAATTCATGCACAGAGCTATTCACTGCTTTTTCAGACACAAAATAAAGAAAAAAAACAGAAGGTAAAGGAAAACACTTGAAAGTGCAGATCTGATGGACACTTTGACAAACTGTTAAAGACATAACTGCTGGAAAAAGGTCTCCTGCAAGTTTATTCAAGGGATTTAAATCCTGCTACAAGATTTATGTGCTCACAATTTGTTGGTCACATTCAAAGGTTCAAAATTTGCACAGCTGGAAACACGTTTCCTGAGTGTTGTCAGATGAGGTGTGTGTTGTGTTTGATGAACGCATAGAAAAAGACGAGGTTAAAACATGTGATAATGTTTATCTGGCAACTCCGATGCCAGGCTCAGCTGCCTGAATCATTCATGTAGTGTCTGTGTGGTAAATGGAGCTTACTTATCCACCTTATTCTTGAAGATGTCACTGTAGAAGCGATTGTGTGTCCTACTTCCGTTTGACCCCGGAAGTAGAATTTCTGCATTGGCTCCTCGTTGTTTACTTGCTAATCTGCGCGCGTCGTTGAAGTTCTGTTAAAGTTCTGTTTTCTGTTATTTCGAGCTAATATTGTCACGAAGATGTCCTTGAGGAGCTCGGGTACCTGTTGCGCTGTTCGTGGCTGTACGAATAATCAGACGAAGCTGAATTTGTGGCTGCAACTAGTGTGTGTTGAACATGCTCCGAAAACAAAAACCTGCATCCTTCTTTGTGGCTGGGCTACGAGAAACCACCTGAAAAAAGTCACCGTATCCTCCAGAGGATCGAGAACACCAGGTATGATTTAAGAGACAGCTTTTAGTGTTATGATTTTATGTAGTCAGTGATTAAATGATACTAATATTTTCGTTCATAACTGGCAAATAAACACACGCACCTATATATGTATGCTGTGTGTGCGTTTATTTATACATATCTATATATATATATATATATATATATATATATATATATATATATATATATATATATATATATATATATATATATATATATATATATATATATATATATATATATATATATATATATATATATAATCTAGGTGTGTGTGTTCATAAATGAACCCTAATGTTTGTATAATGTACTTTTACTTTCAGATGGGCTTGATGAGAGTGTGGAGCTGCTCAACACCACCAGTCACATGCAGCATGACTGTTGGAATGTGGATTGACATAATGTCAGAACAAACCAACGACCTTATTCTATGGTTGCCCCGTGAAACAATTAAAGCAACATGTTTTGCAGAAAGCTAAAAACTTGGACTCCAGAAGTGAATCATACATGCAAATAACACTGTGAAATATTTATTGGCTGTTTCTCCCTCTGGAATAATCATGTTTATTTCAGATGCTTATGGTGGTAAATGCAGTGACAGGTATATAACACAGAACTCTGGGTTTCTGGACTATCTGCGTGCTGGAGATGAGGTGATGGGTGATCGTGGTTTCACAGTGAGGGACCTGCTGCAAGAGCATGGTGTCAATTTAATCATTCCAGCATTCACACGCAAAGGATGCCAGCTTATTTCAAGTGAGAAGTGAGAAGACATTAAATGTAAACATTTTTCTCAAACATGTACAGTACTGGTGTACTTGCTGTAAACGTAACACAACTCAACATGTTTTTTAAAGGATGCAATGTTAACTATATTACATTAGAAAAGTATTTGCTAAAATGATTCATTTGTTATGTACAATAGTTGACTGTTAACCTTCTTACAAGGTTAGTTTTTTGTGTGCACTATATCAGTTAATTTTGGATTAAACTACTGTTTCTATCTAAATGTCACTTTTTTCATTATCAAGTTTTTAAAGATCGTTTCCTGTCTATTTCATTATTTGTTTTCATTTACTGTATTTTATTAAAAGTTCTCAAGGTGCTTCATTTGTGAATCAGTAAAGTCTTTGTCAAAAGAAATGTCAAGCTCCAGGTGCTCAGTTGGTGTCCAGATAAACATCTTGCAGCTCAAAAGTCCAAGACACATCATTGGCTGTGTCTCAATTCAGGGGCTGCATCCTCATGAGTGCGCATTTGTCGGGCGCATACGTCATTGCCCCGCGCGGAGGACTGTCCCAATTCGAAGACTCCTCCTCATGCGGCCGAGGAATGCAGCCTACTTCCTGCCGAAATCCAAGGATGCATCTGTGAATCCTTCAAGACGGAGGCTATCCCAGAATTCGTAGCGCCAGCAGAGATTTCGCGGGGGGGTGGGACTTTCTGCGTGCAGGGGCAGGACTGCTGTGTGCTGTTGAGTCATCAGCTCGTTCAACCTCAGCGCAAGCTGAATCTCATTAAAATGTAACTACAGAAACGACTAAAAAAATATTTTTTAGCTGAATATATATTGGTGTTTCTGAGTTTACTGTTTGTTAAGAACTGATAACAAATCAGTTTATTTTACACGTGCGTAGCAAGGATTTTCTGAGGAGCGATCTGTTAAAACTCAGAGTGGACCTATAAAT
>JBBPBX010039467.1:13530-29872 GCA_038048925.1 Garcialebias charrua
TTACTGTTGCACCGAGGGACTGAGAGAAACGCAATTTCGGTCCTGTGTATGTCCTGCACTGTACATATTGCAGATCTGACAATAAAGTTGACTTTGACTTTTGACTTAAATTGCAAGCTGCCCGTAGGTCACTGCGTTAAGCATTCGGTTTGCATGCAGATCCCTTTTTCAAAAGCTGGTTCGAATCTCACTCGGTACGGTTAAAACTTATTTTATTTACGTTTGTCTTTTATTGGATAAAAAAAAGGAGTTTCACAAACTCCTTTTTTAAAATCTCAGTCCTCTAAAACTTATTTTACGTTTGTCTTTTATTGGATAAAAAAAAGGAGTTTCACAAACTCCTTTTTTAAAATCTCAGTCCTCTAAAACTTATTTTACGTTTGTCTTTTATTGGATAAAAAAAAGGAGTTTCACAAACTCCTTTTTTTAAATCTCAGTCCTCATATTTTTATCCAATAAAAGACAAACGTAAAATAAGTTTTAACCGTACCGAGTGAGATTCGAACCAGCTTTTGAAAAAGGGATCTGCATGCAAACCGAATGCTTAACGCAGTGACCTACTGGGCAGCTTGCAATTTATAGGTCCACTCTGAGTTTTAACAGATCGCCCCTCAGAAAATCCTTGCTACGTACGTGTAAAATAAACTGATTTGTAATCAGTTCTTAACAGTAAACTCAGAAACACTAATATATATATACAGTACATGTATTCAGCTAACTAATATATTTTAGCGGTGTCCCTTCTCTTCCACACACACCGAGCGCGCAGAACTTCCCACCCACTTCAAGAGAACGCCCCACCCACTTCAATGCCGGCAAACCTGAAGGCTAGACCGTCCCATTTCAGCAGTTTCGCTCAGCCCACCCGGTCTTGTGAGTGCGTGGCCTACTCGGCCGAGCTAGGCTGGGTCCTCATGAGGACGCAGCCCCTGAATTGAGACACAGCCATTGTTAGCTGGACCTGGAAATGTGGATATTTAAGGCTTTGCCTGGACTCTGTGTTTGCCTTAAGGTAAATAAGATTGTGTCCCACCTCTCTTAACATAACAGGACCAACCTTGTTACTGTGAAGATACTAATAAGCTTCAGAGCTTTTCAGATTGCTCATCGCTTCGCCATCTGAAGCAACTGTCAACAAAGTAGCTAAGTATGCTAGTAGCTAAAATGCTAGTGTACGTTATTTTCGGCCACTTCTTCAAGTCGTCCTCCCACCCCTCAACAGCTGTAGGTAGCGGTAAAACAATATCTCCACATATGAGTTGTGATCGTTTGTGTTCCCACATATTTTATGACCTAAAACCTCTGACGAAAACCGGTTAGCACGTTGCTAGCGTGTAAAAAAAGTGCTGGTTCTGTTTCGGCGGAAGTCGTTCACATAATTCGCGCAAGATATCATGGGGGCTAGGAATAAGGTGGATATAGTGCCTTCCAGCCCCCTATGAGGGGCCCCAAAGCGTTTTACAGCACCAGCCATCCACCCATTCATACACACATTCATACACACATTCATACACCGGTAGCAGTAGTTTGCCATGCAAGGCGCCAGCCAGTCCTACCCAGCCAGTCCTACCAGGAGCAACTCGGGGTTAAGTGTTTTGCCCAGGGACACAATGACACATGGTGTGGGAACTCGGGATTCGAACCTCCAACCTTCTGATCGGGGTCGACTGCCATTACCACTACGCCACGGCCGCCCCATCCGGTAACTCCGGTATGACTACAGTTCCACCCAAACTGGCGAATGCAGTCCCATTCCTTTGGACCGAGGATGTTGTTGGATTGATCCCACGTGCTGAAAACGAGTGAGTAGCACAAAAACTCTCTGCTCCCTGCCATTTATTGTAACCTCTGCAGGGTTTTTCTTGAAAATCTCCACTCTGAGACCAGGATTCAAAAACCGTCGGTTTCAGAAAGAATTAGAGTGGCGGTTGTGAGCATTTCACATTTTGGTTCTCCTTCCTGTTTTGCTTGTATCTCTTCCAGATGTCTTGCAGTTTTTCTGCCTTGATAGCCTTTTGTTTGTTTCTGCGTTCTGGGTCTGAAACCTCCTGGCACCACATGTTGTGTTGAACTGTGTTTTCGGGACAGAAGTGACGGAGTGGCAAAGAAACGAAGAAACACAACACAGGCACCCGCTTCGAACGTTATCAACCATTTAATGGCCATTATCAGTTATTGTCATCCCCATACTTAGCAATCAGACTTCCCCTCCTGTACCTCCTAGTAGGTTTAAAGGTACTTTGTCACCGCTGGTAGCGATGACAGCAGGCTCCGTCTTTAGCTACGTGTTAAAGTTTATTGTTAAGGGTCCGGCGTTAGGTTTAGGGTCTTGGTTAGGTTTAGGAACAAGGGTAAGGGGGGTTAAGTTTAGGGTTGGTTGGTCCTCTGGGTCAGGTGTAAGGTTAGGTTTAGGAAAACGGTTATATAGGCCAAAAAATAAAACAAAATACCCACTTCCGGGTTTACGGCAAGACACTGCCTACTCATAGCGATAATAACGCAGATAACGTTCTTTTAAACATGCTAGGAGGTAGGTTGACAGTTTTGCCGCTACAAATGGGGATGATAACAACTAATAACGGCCATTGAATGGACTGACAACTTCCGAAGCAGCTGACACAGACTGAGATAAACCAGTAGACAAGTTCCCAGTAGACCCAAGAACTCCAGGACTTGACCACCAAATTCACATTAGACGTGTGTATCTGTTCTCTGCTGTCCTTCAGTTAAATTAGAAACGTGTTCAGTTTTTTAACGTTGGAGACTATTTGAGTTTTGTTTAAAAGCACCTTCCACCTCATCACCACAGGTTTCTCTGAATAAGTCTCATGTTTGACTGAAAACACAATTTGTGAACACTTGGGGGTATTTTTAACAATGCTCCTGCAGCCAGTGAGAATTTCAACACACTATGTCCTTGCTTGGTGCAGCAGCAGCTTAATGTGGCCCGTGTTCATAAATAAGAGCATTTTTAAAAATAGATAATAATGTTTGAGTCATTTTCATGTTTTATGGTTTTTATTCTACCGTAGTTTTAGCCGTACACGTCGCACCACCGTATAAGTTGCATCAGTCCAAATATGTCTAATAAAGTGAAAAAAAAATAAAAATACATCGCTTCGCCATATAAGTCGCATCTCTGATGTAAATAGCGACTCCACCTCCCCTTGTATTACGATCACAACGATAGATCTTAAATTCATTGATTGCCAGGTCATTTTTCGAAACAGATTTTTTGAGCCAAGTTTCAGAGATAACGATCACATCTGCCCCAGAAGAAGTGATTAGGATTTTCAATTCATCAAGTTTTTTTAGAAGGCTACGAGCGTTTACATGCAGAAAACGGAGACCTGAAATATTTTTGAACTCATTAGGTGTACAGTAGTTAGTGATTGGCCCTGGGTTTGGCTGAATCCCTGAGATCAATAACAACATTAATATCAGGCATTTACTTGACTTCTTTGTCAGTGATGTGTAATTACAGCAGTTAACAGTGTGACATTTTGCCCCCATAATTGAACCATGTGAAACATTGATGAAGACACGATCATTCAGAGCCCAAAAACAATGAAAGTCGCTGTGATGGGCAGATCCAGATGTGTTGATAAGATTCAGTGATTCCAGGTAGTCTGAGAACTGAAAATAAGGACAGTAATATGAATGATGCAGAAAAGTCTCTGACCATAAAGCGTCACAATTTAAGTGTGCAAACAGGTCCTTTGAGGAGGCCCAACTACAGGGGGTCCAGCCCCCCTGTGAATATGAATGGATGTGGTCCTGGTTAACACGAGCTGGATCCAGAATCAACGGGTAGAAACAAGCAATTTGCAGCAAACAGCAGAGTGTGATGCCAGAAATGCCTCTTAAAATTAAGGGCATGATTGTAGCCTGTATCAGGACAGCAAAGGGACAACAGCGTGAACAGCACCAAACAACAGCAACAGCAGCTCCTGATCCTCAGCGACGCACGATTCTCTCCGCCCGTCTGATCCACAAGTAGCTCCCCAACAGTGTGGAACAGGCACCAAACAGCAACGATCACCAAACAGCGACGATCCAGATCCTCCGCGCTTCACTCTCCGCTCGTTTGATCCACAACAGCCCACAACAACGAAATGAGGCTCTTTAAAGTTATCTGCAGCAGGTAAGATTTCAGCAGCAGCAGTTCAAACATCCGCACGTCCCTCAGATGAACTCAGATGAAGTTAACTGCAACAGGTAAGATTTCAGCAGCAGCAGTTCAAACATCCGCACGTCCCTCAGATGAACTCAGATGAAGTTATCTGCAACAGGTAAGATTTCAGCAGCAGCAGCAGTTCAAACATCCGCACGTCCCTCAGATGAACTCAGATGAAGTTATCTGCAGCAGGTAAGATTTCAGCAGCAGCAGCAGTTCAAACATCCGCACGTCCCTCAGATGAACTCAGATGAAGTTATCTGCAGCAGGTAAGATTTCAGCAGCAGCAGCAGTTCAAACATCCGCACGTCCCTCAGATGAACTCAGATGAAGTTATCTGCAGCAGGTAAGATTTCAGCAGCAGCAGCAGTTCAAACATCCGCACGTCCCTCAGATGAACTCAGATGAAGTTATCTGCAGCAGGTAAGATTTCAGCAGCAGCAGCAGTTCAAACATCCGCACGTCCCTCAGATGAACTCAGATGAAGTTATCTGCAGCAGGTAAGATTTCAGCAGCAGCAGCAGTTCAAACATCCGCACGTCCCTCAGATGAACTCAGATGAAGTTATCTGCAGCAGGTAAGATTTCAGCAGCAGCAGCAGTTCAAACATCCGCACGTCCCTCAGAACGCGCTGTGAGCACAGAGCAGAGAGAGCGCAGCTCCTGTCGGGTCAATCAGCTGCAAACACACGCGCGCAGATGGGCTCAGGTTCCAGGAGGTGAAACAGACTAATGTGGACTTAATGCAGGTGATGTCCCCACACAGCCAGATCGGTCCGGTTCTGGTCCAGTCAAAAACACCTCCCCCACGCTCACGCACCAGGTACGCTTTCTTCCTCCCACGCCACGAGGTCAACAAAGAACAGCAGAAAAGATCAGCAAAGTAAAAAACTTCCCTGCTAATCTTGTTGAAAACCAGGAGAAACCACAGGAGAACCGCAGATCCAAGTGGGACGTTCAAACGGGTCCAGTGAGTGGCAGAAGAAACACCGGGTCTTCGTGGGCGGCTCTCCGGCTTTAGGGCTCACCTGGCCGGCAAGGTACGCTCAGAATGACCGATGGGGTGAAGCTTCCGAACCTGGTCCGACAGAAATTTTTTGAACGGTCCGTCCGGCTCTCTGAGCTACTGAACACCGAATTCAGATGGAAAGATGGACCAGCTTTGGTCCAATTTGAAAAAACGGGTCAGTTAGATGATAAAAGGCTCAGAGAGACCAGAGGTGCTGCCGCTCCTGACCTCGCCGGAACCGGAATAACATATGATGTTGGCCAGCATTTGTTGGAATTGATTAATTGGCTCATCTTTGCAGCTCTTCAAAGAGACGCCGTCTTGATGAGCACAGATGAGGCCATTTCGAGCGACTCAACAATCATTCTGGACCAGTCTACAGATGAGACTACCAGCACACCGACTCAGGCACTACTGACAAGGAGTTTGGTGAATTTAGTTTTGTATTTATTTTGTCTTGTTTTTGTTTTGTTTATCTTCCACAATCTGAATATTAACATTATGATTCATCATGCCAACAGAAAGATGTCTATGTGTTTCAGGAAAAACAAGCCCCCAAAGCCCCCAGGAAGCTCTCCCTCTCCTGTCCAGTTCTAAGAGTGAGTTTGTCCTACTTTATTTTGGTGGTGTGCATCTTTGTACTACTTTTGCAACTTCATGTGATAGCATGACCGTATGTAACCCATCTAATCAAACAGAGGATTAAGTCAAATTTGGTTATACTGTATAAGCACATTTTCAGATTCATGTTTTTTAAGCTTCATTTTGACACCTGGATTATTCTGATAATTCAAACATTTCCAGAAATGTATGCTGGTGAAGATTCTCAGTCGTCCAGGACATGATAAATCAAAAAAGGCGTTCAATACAAGATCAACTGGACTTTATTTGTAACAGAAGACGTTTCGCTGATGAGCGAAATGATTTCGTTGATGATGAGCGAAACATCTTCTGTTACAAATAAAGTCCAGTTGATCTTGTATTGAACGCCTTTTTTGGTTCCAGAAATGTAGATTAATTTATCTTTTTAATTACAATAATACATTATTATTTGAATGTTAATGAGAAATTGGTGTTATTATTTTTTAAAGAATAAACCTAACATAGTATTTGGATATTAAAGTTTTCAAGGTGGAAAGAAACAAAATCTTTGCAGGTTGCTGGAAATATCTTACTCAAAATCATTTTTTTAATTGATACATTTTTTTCCATGGTTCTACACTAAAGCCCGAGATACACTGAAGCAGACTCCGTATACGCGCGTATACGGAGCCGCTGCTACACTCGGCTTTCGTTCTCGCGTAGATTCTCGTGTTTTCGCTCCAAATTCTAACGTCATTTCCTCCGTACCGTCACTTCCGATCGTCACTTCCGCTAGTTTTTCGCTCCAAACGCTCGCGTTCTCCTTGTTGTAATATGAGCAGCTGAGCACGGAGTGCTTTTCCTGCAGCCCACAGCCCACCACAGCCCACCAGGGAATATATAAAACATCGCGCACCCAGGTAGGACCTGAATTCATTCATTTCATTCATCGAGTGAACGGAGGAAGAAGCGGTTACTTGACTTTAGGCAAAAAAACAAAAGAAAAGGCCCGATCAGCGATAAAAAAGAGGAATTTATTTCATTTGTGTAACATACAAAACAGTCCGGCGCCGGGGAAGTTTAGGTCAGACACCGCGCATCGCGTATGCGTAGTAAAAAAATACTTTTGCGCGTACTTGCCCTGAGGGGCTACGCGGGGCTACGCTGCGTACGGGGCGTACGTACGCTGCGTATTGGCGTATCGTGAGGACGCTCGAGTGTATCTCGCCCTTTACTTCTTGCACTGATTGTACTGGTGTTTCTAAATTTTTTTGTTGGTTCACCAGCACAGTTAGTGCACCCAAATTTTCAACCGCGTCATATTTAACATAATAGTATTACAGGTTCTCTCTTTATTTTATTTATTTATCTGGCTTATATTCCACAATCTTAAAATATGATTCATCATGCCAACAGAAATATGTCTTTGTGTTTCAGGAAAAACAGGACCTCAAAGCCCCCAGGAAAACTCTCCCTCTCCTGTCCAATTCTGATTGTGTGTTCGTCCAACTGCCTGCTCACGGTAGGAGATGTGCCCATCACATTTCCCAAAGACATTTTATGTTTAAACATTTGAAGTTGTAGTGGCTCCCTCATTTTTCATGGTGCCCAGTAGTATACTCTCCATTTTTCATAGCAAAAATAGTTTTTATTTTGTTGAGGGTGTTTTATATTATTTTTTAAAAATATAATCAAGTGTTAACTACAGTTGTAATTGGGAGTAGTAGTTGTTGCATTGCTCCTGAAACCATTGTGATAAAATAAATGTGTTGAAGTTAAAGAATACCTTTCATTTTTTGACATTACAGAAAATTTTTGAATGTTTTGACAAGACATGTATGTTATTACGTTTGTTGGTTAAATTTGATAACGGGTTGGAGAAACATCTGAAACATCTGTAGAACTAAAAATGAGTAAAAGTTTTAGGGATGTATACTAATTTTAAGCATCACACGCTCAATTGTAGTAAAATATTGCTAAGAATGAGATTTTTTGCAGCTAGGTTTAAGATTGTTTATCTTGTAAAAAGATAAAATGTCTTATTTTTAGAAATCGTGTCAAGACAATTTTCACTTGTTGGAAGATCTTTTTGCTTATTTCAGTCAAAAAAAAATCTAATTTTAAGTTGTTTTAAACTTGTTTTCAGAGTAGACTTTTCTCCAGTGTACTACTTTTGAGCATCAGAATCTTATTATAAGACAAGAAAAGCTCACAATTGTAGTAAAATATTGCTCAAAACTAGATTTTTGTAGCTAGTTTCAAGATTCCGCATATCTTGTTTTCACTTGTTACCAGATCTTTTTGCTTATTTCAATCCAAAAAAAACCTAATTTTAAGTTGTTTTAAACTTGTTTTCAGAGTAGACTTTTCTCCAGTGTACTACTTTTGAGCATCAGAATCTTATTATAAGACAAGAAAAGCTCACAATTGTAGTAAAATATTGCTCAAAACTAGATTTTTGTAGCTAGTTTCAAGATTCCGCATATCTTGTTTTCACTTGTTACCAGATCTTTTTGCTTATTTCAATCCAAAAAAAACTAATTTTAAGTTGTTTTAAACTTGTTTTCAGAGTAGACTTTTCTCCAGTGTACTACTTTTGAGCATCAGAATCTTATTATAAGACAAGAAAAGCTCACAATTGTAGTAAAATATTGCTCAAAACTAGATTTTTGTAGCTAGTTTCAAGATTCCGCATATCTTGTTTGACTTGAACAAAATGTCTTATTTTAAGAATCTTGTCAAGTGAATTTTCACTTGTTCCATTGGCAGATTTTTTGCTTATTTCAAGCAAAAAAATCTTATTTTACATTTTTTTTCTTATTTTTAGAGGGGCATTTTTTCCAGTGACAGAGACCGAAGAGAGGCTGAGTCTGCTTTCTTTAAAGGTACGTAGATCTGTGTGTCATCTGCATAACAATGAAAAGCAATCCCGTATTTCCTAAAAACAGAACCAAGCGGAAGGATGTACAACAAAAATAAAAGAGGGCCCAAAACTGAGCCCTGCGGAACACCACATGAGAGTGGAGCAGAGGAGGACCTATGTCCATCAAGACAGACACAAAAAGTACGCTTGGTCAGATAAGATTTAAACCAATCTAAGGCTATATGACCAATGCCCACCCACTGTTCCAAACGTGTGATTAAAATGTTGTGATCCACTGTGTCAAACGCAGCTGATAGATCCAACAACACCAAAACAACGCAGTCACCAGAATCAGTCGCCAAGAATATATCGTTAAAAACTTTTAAAAGAGCTGACTCTGTGCTATGAAATGATTTAAAACCAGACTGAAAAACCTCTAAAATATTATTTTCAATGAGATAGGCCATTAGCTGATTATAAACTACCTTCTCAAGAATTTTCGAAACGAAGGGCAATTTAGAAATTGGTCTAGAAGGTTTTTCTCTCTTAACATACACAGCTTCCTTTACCCCCCTCTCAAACCATCTGTGCTCTCTGTCCAAAATTTGCACATTTTGGTCATCAAAAGAGTGACCCTTGTCCGTGAGGTGGAGGTGAACAGCTGAGTTTTGTCCAGAGGACGTTGCTCTCCGGACAAGGGTCACTCTTTTGATGACCAAAATGTGCAAATTTTGGACAGAGAGCACAGATGGTTTGAGAGGGGGGTAAAGGAAGCTGTGTATGTTAAGAGAGAAAAACCTTCTAGACCAATTTCTAAATTGCCCTTCGTTTCGAAAATTCTTGAGAAGGTAGTTTATAATCAGCTAATGGCCTATCTCATTGAAAATAATATTTTAGAGGTTTTTCAGTCTGGTTTTAAATCATTTCATAGCACAGAGTCAGCTCTTTTAAAAGTTTTTAACGATATATTCTTGGCGACTGATTCTGGTGACTGCGTTGTTTTGGTGTTGTTGGATCTATCAGCTGCGTTTGACACAGTGGATCACAACATTTTAATCACACGTTTGGAACAGTGGGTGGGCATTGGTCATATAGCCTTAGATTGGTTTAAATCTTATCTGACCAAGCGTACTTTTTGTGTCTGTCTTGATGGACATAGGTCCTCCTCTGCTCCACTCTCATGTGGTGTTCCGCAGGGCTCAGTTTTGGGCCCTCTTTTATTTTTGTTGTACATCCTTCCGCTTGGTTCTGTTTTTAGGAAATACGGGATTGCTTTTCATTGTTATGCAGATGACACACAGATCTACGTACCTTTAAAGAAAGCAGACTCAGCCTCTCTTCGGTCTCTGTCACTGGAAAAAATGCCCCTCTAAAAATAAGAAAAAAAATGTAAAATAAGATTTTTTTGCTTGAAATAAGCAAAAAATCTGCCAATGGAACAAGTGAAAATTCACTTGACAAGATTCTTAAAATAAGACATTTTGTTCAAGTCAAACAAGATATGCGGAATCTTGAAACTAGCTACAAAAATCTAGTTTTGAGCAATATTTTACTACAATTGTGAGCTTTTCTTGTCTTATAATAAGATTCTGATGCTCAAAAGTAGTACACTGGAGAAAAGTCTACTCTGAAAACAAGTTTAAAACAACTTAAAATTAGTTTTTTTTGTGGATTGAAATAAGCAAAAAGATCTGGTAACAAGTGAAAACAAGATATGCGGAATCTTGAAACTAGCTACAAAAATCTAGTTTTGAGCAATATTTTACTACAATTGTGAGCTTTTCTTGTCTTATAATAAGATTCTGATGCTCAAAAGTAGTACACTGGAGAAAAGTCTACTCTGAAAACAAGTTTAAAACAACTTAAAATTAGTTTTTTTTGGATTGAAATAAGCAAAAAGATCTGGTAACAAGTGAAAACAAGATATGCGGAATCTTGAAACTAGCTACAAAAATCTAGTTTTGAGCAATATTTTACTACAATTGTGAGCTTTTCTTGTCTTATAATAAGATTCTGATGCTCAAAAGTAGTACACTGGAGAAAAGTCTACTCTGAAAACAAGTTTAAAACAACTTAAAATTAGATTTTTTTTTGACTGAAATAAGCAAAAAGATCTTCCAACAAGTGAAAATTGTCTTGACACGATTTCTAAAAATAAGACATTTTATCTTTTTACAAGATAAACAATCTTAAACCTAGCTGCAAAAAATCTCATTCTTAGCAATATTTTACTACAATTGAGCGTGTGATGCTTAAAATTAGTATACATCCCTAAAACTTTTACTCATTTTTAGTTCTACAGATGTTTCAGATGTTTCTCCAACCCGTTATCAAATTTAACCAACAAACGTAATAACATACATGTCTTGTCAAAACATTCAAAAATTTTCTGTAATGTCAAAAAATGAAAGGTATTCTTTAACTTCAACACATTTATTTTATCACAATGGTTTCAGGAGCAATGCAACAACTACTACTCCCAATTACAACTGTAGTTAACACTTGATTATATTTTTAAAAAATAATATAAAACACCCTCAACAAAATAAAAACTATTTTTGCTATGAAAAATGGAGAGTATACTACTGGGCACCATGAAAAATGAGGGAGCCACTACAACTTCAAATGTTTAAACATAAAATGTCTTTGGGAAATGTGATGGGCACATCTCCTACCGTGAGCAGGCAGTTGGACGAACACACAATCAGAATTGGACAGGAGAGGGAGAGTTTTCCTGGGGGCTTTGAGGTCCTGTTTTTCCTGAAACACAAAGACATATTTCTGTTGGCATGATGAATCATATTTTAAGATTGTGGAATATAAGCCAGATAAATAAATAAAATAAAGAGAGAACCTGTAATACTATTATGTTAAATATGACGCGGTTGAAAATTTGGGTGCACTAACTGTGCTGGTGAACCAACAAAAAAATTTAGAAACACCAGTACAATCAGTGCAAGAAGTAAAGGGCGAGATACACTCGAGCGTCCTCACGATACGCCAATACGCAGCGTACGTACGCCCCGTACGCAGCGTAGCCCCGCGTAGCCCCTCAGGGCAAGTACGCGCAAAAGTATTTTTTTACTACGCATACGCGATTCGCATACGCGATGCGCGGTGTCTGACCTAAACTTCCCCGGCGCCGGACTGTTTTGTATGTTACACAAATGAAATAAATTCCTCTTTTTTATCGCTGATCGGGCCTTTTCTTTTGTTTTTTTGCCTAAAGTCAAGTAACCGCTTCTTCCTCCGTTCACTCGATGAATGAAATGAATGAATTCAGGTCCTACCTGGGTGCGCGATGTTTTATATATTCCCTGGTGGGCTGTGGTGGGCTGTGGGCTGCAGGAAAAGCACTCCGTGCTCAGCTGCTCATATTACAACAAGGAGAACGCGAGCGTTTGGAGCGAAAAACTAGCGGAAGTGACGATCGGAAGTGACGGTACGGAGGAAATGACGTTAGAATTTGGAGCGAAAACACGAGAATCTACGCGAGAACGAAAGCCGAGTGTAGCAGCGGCTCCGTATACGCGCGTATACGGAGTCTGCTTCAGTGTATCTCGGGCTTTAGTGTAGAACCATGGAAAAAAATGTATCAATTAAAAAAATGATTTTGAGTAAGATATTTCCAGCAACCTGCAAAGATTTTGTTTCTTTCCACCTTGAAAACTTTAATATCCAAATACTATGTTAGGTTTATTCTTTAAAAAATAATAACACCAATTTCTCATTAACATTCAAATAATAATGTATTATTGTAATTAAAAAGATAAATTAATCTACATTTCTGGAACCAAAAAAGGCGTTCAATACAAGATCAACTGGACTTTATTTGTAACAGAAGATGTTTCGCTCATCATCAACGAAATCATTTCGCTCATCAGCGAAACGTCTTCTGTTACAAATAAAGTCCAGTTGATCTTGTATTGAACGCCTTTTTTGATTTATCATGTCCTGGACGACTGAGAATCTTCACCAGCATACATTTCTGGAAATGTTTGAATTATCAGAATAATCCAGGTGTCAAAATGAAGCTTAAAAAACATGAATCTGAAAATGTGCTTATACAGTATAACCAAATTTGACTTAATCCTCTGTTTGATTAGATGGGTTACATACGGTCATGCTATCACATGAAGTTGCAAAAGTAGTACAAAGATGCACACCACCAAAATAAAGTAGGACAAACTCACTCTTAGAACTGGACAGGAGAGGGAGAGCTTCCTGGGGGCTTTGGGGGCTTGTTTTTCCTGAAACACATAGACATCTTTCTGTTGGCATGATGAATCATAATGTTAATATTCAGATTGTGGAAGATAAACAAAACAAAAACAAGACAAAATAAATACAAAACTAAATTCACCAAACTCCTTGTCAGTAGTGCCTGAGTCGGTGTGCTGGTAGTCTCATCTGTAGACTGGTCCAGAATGATTGTTGAGTCGCTCGAAATGGCCTCATCTGTGCTCATCAAGACGGCGTCTCTTTGAAGAGCTGCAAAGATGAGCCAATTAATCAATTCCAACAAATGCTGGCCAACATCATATGTTATTCCGGTTCCGGCGAGGTCAGGAGCGGCAGCACCTCTGGTCTCTCTGAGCCTTTTATCATCTAACTGACCCGTTTTTTCAAATTGGACCAAAGCTGGTCCATCTTTCCATCTGAATTCGGTGTTCAGTAGCTCAGAGAGCCGGACGGACCGTTCAAAAAATTTCTGTCGGACCAGGTTCGGAAGCTTCACCCCATCGGTCATTCTGAGCGTACCTTGCCGGCCAGGTGAGCCCTAAAGCCGGAGAGCCGCCCACGAAGACCCGGTGTTTCTTCTGCCACTCACTGGACCCGTTTGAACGTCCCACTTGGATCTGCGGTTCTCCTGTGGTTTCTCCTGGTTTCAACAAGATTAGCAGGGAAGTTTTTTACTTTGCTGATCTTTTCTGCTGTTCTTTGTTGACCTCGTGGCGTGGGAGGAAGAAAGCGTACCTGGTGCGTGAGCGTGGGGGAGGTGTTTTTGACTGGACCAGAACCGAACCGATCTGGCTGTGTGGGGACATCACCTGCATTAAGTCCACATTAGTCTGTTTCACCTCCTGGAACCTGAGCCCATCTGCGCGCGTGTGTTTGCAGCTGATTGACCCGACAGGAGCTGCGCTCTCTCTGCTCTGTGCTCACAGCGCGTTGAGGGACGTGCGGATGTTTGAACTGCTGCTGCTGCTGAAATCTTACCTGCTGCAGATAACTTCATCTGAGTTCATCTGAGGGACGTGCGGATGTTTGAACTGCTGCTGCTGCTGAAATCTTACCTGCTGCAGATAACTTCATCTGAGTTCATCTGAGGGACGTGCGGATGTTTGAACTGCTGCTGCTGAAATCTTACCTGCTGCAGATAACTTCATCTGAGTTCATCTGAGGGACGTGCGGATGTTTGAACTGCTGCTGCTGCTGAAATCTTACCTGCTGCAGATAACTTCATCTGAGTTCATCTGAGGGACGTGTGGATGTTTGAACTGCTGCTGCTGCTGAAATCTTACCTGCTGCAGATAACTTCATCTGAGTTCATCTGAGGGACGTGCGGATGTTTGAACTGCTGCTGCTGCTGAAATCTTACCTGCTGCAGATAACTTCATCTGAGTTCATCTGAGGGACGTGCGGATGTTTGAACTGCTGCTGCTGCTGAAATCTTACCTGTTGCAGATAACTTCATCTGAGTTCATCTGAGGGACGTGCGGATGTTTGAACTGCTGCTGCTGAAATCTTACCTGTTGCAGTTAACTTCATCTGAGTTCATCTGAGGGACGTGCGGATGTTTGAACTGCTGCTGCTGAAATCTTACCTGCTGCAGATAACTTTAAAGAGCCTCATTTCGTTGTTGTGGGCTGTTGTGGATCAAACGAGCGGAGAGTGAAGCGCGGAGGATCTGGATCGTCGCTGTTTGGTGATCGTTGCTGTTTGGTGCCTGTTCCACACTGTTGGGGAGCTACTTGTGGATCAGACGGGCGGAGAGAATCGTGCGTCGCTGAGGATCAGGAGCTGCTGTTGCTGTTGTTTGGTGCTGTTCACGCTGTTGTCCCTTTGCTGTCCTGATACAGGCTACAATCATGCCCTTAATTTTAAGAGGCATTTCTGGCATCACACTCTGCTGTTTGCTGCAAATTGCTTGTTTCTACCCGTTGATTCTGGATCCAGCTCGTGTTAACCAGGACCACATCCATTCATATTCACAGGGGGGCTGGACCCCCTGTAGTTGGGCCTCCTCAAAGGACCTGTTTGCACACTTAAATTGTGACGCTTTATGGTCAGAGACTTTTCTGCATCATTCATATTACTGTCCTTATTTTCAGTTCTCAGACTACCTGGAATCACTGAATCTTATCAACACATCTGGATCTGCCCATCACAGCGACTTTCATTGTTTTTGGGCTCTGAATGATCGTGTCTTCATCAATGTTTCACATGGTTCAATTATGGGGGCAAAATGTCACACTGTTAACTGCTGTAATTACACATCACTGACAAAGAAGTCAAGTAAATGCCTGATATTAATGTTGTTATTGATCTCAGGGATTCAGCCAAACCCAGGGCCAATCACTAACTACTGTACACCTAATGAGTTCAAAAATATTTCAGGTCTCCGTTTTCTGCATGTAAACGCTCGTAGCCTTCTAAAAAAACTTGATGAATTGAAAATCCTAATCACTTCTTCTGGGGCAGATGTGATCGTTATCTCTGAAACTTGGCTCAAAAAATCTGTTTCGAAAAATGACCTGGCAATCAATGAATTTAAGATCTATCGTTGTGATCGTAATACAAGGGGAGGTGGAGTCGCTATTTACATCAGAGATTCTTTGGCTGCCAGGATTGCATCTAAAAAAACAATCGCAAACCAGTTTGAGGCTTTAGCTGTGAACATCACTTTGAAAGGAGGTCAGCCCTTAACTGTTGTTGGATGTTATCGTCCCCCCTCCGCAACACCTGAAGCTCTGGCTTCCCTGACTGAATTCATAGGAAATTTAAAACACAATGAGATTGTTATGGCTGGAGATTTCAACATTGATTGGAATGAGTCGACCCCCCTCTGTGATAAATTCAAGGAATGTTGCCTATCTCTCAATCTAACACAACTTATCGATTCTCCCACCAGACCAAACATAAAATGTCCTGAAAAATCTTCTACCTTAGATCTGTTTTTCACAAATGCTCCTCACAAATTTCCTGGTATAGGTGTATTTGCTAACGTTCTGAGTGATCATTCCATAATAGCAGCTCTTAGATCTACTAAACTTCCACCTGCTAAGCCCAGAATAATTCAAAAAAGGGATTTGAAACGTTTCTGTGAACAGTCATTCCTTTGGGATCTATCCCACTTTGATTGGCAACATATCCTACAAATCAATGACGTGAACACTGCTTGGAACTATTTTCATAATAGTTTCATTCTCTTTGTAAACAAACACGCACCTTTCCGGCAGTTCAGGATAAAGGGCCGTGACAGCCCCTGGTTTACTCCTGAACTAGCTGATCTCCTACACTGGAGAGATCATCTTTGGGCCGCAGCAAGAAAATCACACTCAGACACTGATTGGTTGAAATTTCGGCAGCTAAGGAATAAATGCACAACTGCCATCAAAGCCGCAAAACGTAACTACTTCTTATCTCAGACCTCCAAAAATCTAAATGATCCAAAAAAATTCTGGAAAACCATTAAATCTCTCTCAGGC
>JBBPBX010039468.1:0-11990 GCA_038048925.1 Garcialebias charrua
CACCGAGAGACCAACTGAAAGGTAACTGCTGACATTAACTGAAAGTTGCTGAACATTTTTTTCATTTGCACAAGGAAGCTGAAAGTAGCTGAAGCAGAACAAAATGTGAAAGGAGCAGTAAAAGTTTGTAAACAAATCTAAAGATTTGAAGGATGTAAAATGAGCTCAATTCATGTTTTATGTGGTTTTAAGGTTCATGCTCAATAATCCAGGTTTAAAAAATCCAACAGTGTTCAGTCAAGTCATCTCGACAGTTTCTTTTGTTTTTGCTGTTGAGAGACATTTCACCTTCCATCCAAAGGGTGGTTTGTTTGTGACTCCTCAGACTGATGAAGCCCTTCGGATGGCAGGCAAAATGTCTCTCAAAAAAAAAGAAAAAAGAAACTGTCCAGATGACCTGACTGAAGATTGCTGGATTCTCTATGAGGAAAAAAAGTGGCAGAAAAGGCTAAATATTTCAAAAAACTAACGTTGCACTAATACCCAAAGTCATAGCATGATTATCCTGAAACAGCTGAACGTTTTGATTTAGGATTTGTTAAAATTAAAAACTGAGACGAGAATCCCACCGAAAATCGTACAGAAGGAAAATGGATCACAACAGTATGAATGCTTCATAAACATTCACACAATCAAAACATACATTTAGTTTTCCTGTGGGTGTGGTATCTTGATAGCTAAATAATGAGCAACAGCAACTGCAGCCAATGTGAGCAGTTTGGAGCACAAAGATGAGTTCTTTTACACATATGGTCCAAAAATAACGGCTGCTTCGAGCCAGCAGAGGCGAGCGCTGCAAACTGTACCAGCAAAATTCACAGCGCAGCAGATAAATATGTGATTGCCTACTAACATGCCACTGTTCCAAAGCCAAAGCTGGCAAAAGAAAAAAAAAAGAATAAAGTCTCAGCGCCGAGCCAATTTGTGTTAAAGAGACAGAATGGAGCCTACTGCTAAGACTCCAAATGGTTCACAGGTGGAAAGCTTTTAATAGAAGCAGCCGGGCAGTGAAGATTCATTTCATGCTGGACAACCAGAGAAATCTCCACACAGAGCAGGATTAGTGCTTAATCTTTAGAAAACATCATTACGCAACGTAGTTAAAGCTGAAAGCTAAAGTCAACACTGAGCTCAAAGACCTGGCTCTCTCAAAGACGACTTTGATACAGTATCCGAGTTTTCTTCATAGTCGACACAAATTTACGGTACCTTTAAGCTTATTCAACCAAAACCTTGGTGGAAGTCAGACATCGGTATGTTAATGAAGAAACAGTGAAAATACCCTCACTTTGCACAAAGTTATTAAAGAGGTTCTCAAAAATAAAAAATGGTGTACACTAGGGGTCTGCAACGTGAGGTTCCTGGGCCACATGTGGCTCTTCTGCCTCTCTGAAGTGGCTCCTTGTAACTTTGATGAACCATTACATGAACCCATCAATTTTAGATTTTAATGACAACAGGAAAAGGTCGTTAAAGCTGTTTAGGCATCAAAGTCTTACTGTGCATGGAATTTCTGCAGGAGATCAATTCTAATATTATACCTAAACCACCCAGTTCGAATGTTATCAGCCATTAAATGGACGTTAGTTACCATCACCATAGGTTGCACTCAGACTGTCCCTCCTCTACCTCCTAGTAGGTTTAAAGGCACGTTCTTATCACGGATAATAGAGTCGGGCTTAGGTTGAGTCAAGGGTCAGAGGGTTAGGTTTAGGCTCAAGCGTCAGGGGTTAAGATTAGGGTCAATTATCTGGGTCAGGTGTAAGGTTAGGTTTAGGAAAAGGGTTAAATAAAGCTATTAAAAAAAACATGGTTTTAGACATGGCCGAAGCTGCATATTATCAGTGATAAGAACAACCTACTAGGAGGTACAGGAGGGACAGTCTGAGCGCTACGTATGGGAATGATAACAATTAATAACGTCCATTTAAAGCTGCACTATGTAACTTTGCAATGCAGTCTGTAACTTTTCTAACAATATATTTTTAACATATTTCTTCACTCTGTCACTATCTACTGACAGACTGATGTTAGACAAAGTAATCTCTGAAAAAAACTATAGTCCCCTTGCTTCTCTATCAGCATTTATAAAAACACTAAAAACACAGAGTGACCCGTCCTTAACCAGCCAATAAAAACAGAGTTTGTAACCAGCCAATAAAAACAGAGCTTGAATTTGAATCAGCCAATAAAAACAGAGCTTGAATTTGAATCAGCCAATAAAAACAGAGCTTGAATTTGAATTTCAGCAGAGCCTCCCCCTCAGAGCCATATATGGCTCTGAGGGGGAGGGATCAGAATGCTTTGCCTGTTGAAAATTTTTCTAAGTTCTGCGCTCTACAGAAAGTTACACATAGCACCTTTAATGGGCTGTTAACATTCGAAGCTGCTGCCTAAACTCTGGAGGTCCACCCAGGACAACCTCCACAGCAGTAAACAGTGAGTGTGAGAATTGTGTACCGTACTTTCCGGACTATAAGTCACACCTTTTTGCCTAATTTGCATGCCCTGCGACTTATAGAGAGGTGAGACTTGTTTATGGATTTTTTCCCATATTTTTAGACCAATTTTTGGTTCAGATATGACCGTTTTTCCATTTTGGCAAAAATGGTGCAGTACCACTTTCGGCCGCTAGGGGTGCAGTACCACCTTTGTCCGCTAGGGTACACCAACCGTTCCCACCTCATGTGTCCGACGAGAGCCTCCTCTGGACGGACTCAGTCTGTCGCAGCCCGGCCTCCTGCTCTGGAGGTATGAACTAGCTACTTTGCTGTTAGCTCAGTGTTTGTTAGCAAAATAGGTCAAGAACCACTGGACAGATTTTGATCAAACTTACAGAACGTAATCACTAGATGGATATTTACAACTGATTTGCTTTATGAGATGTTTGAGATAAAATTTGATGTTTTATAGACGTAAATGTGTTGCGGTTAGCTTCGTTGTTTTTCCTTGTACTTTTTCAAAGCGAAAAATTTTAAATCCTGCAGTTTTGACCATTACGTGAATTTATTAAGGAATGGTTAAGCTAAGACACATGTTTGCTATAATTTTCAGCAGACAGATAATTGTTTTTACCGTGTTAATCTTGTGAAAAGTCCTTCCGTGCATGCTTCTGTGGTCGTCATTTTCAGCAGGGCAAATGACGCGTCGCGTAGTGGTGACGCATAATAGATGCAACTTATATAAAGGTGCGACCTGTTTATGGATTTTTCCAATGTATTGACAATAATTGGGCAAAGCGACTTATATAAAGGTGCGACCTATAGTCCAGAAAATACTGTAATTCTTGTCTTCTGTCCTGCTCTCAGTGTTTCTCCCTCTTGTAACCAGCTCCTGCCTCCACCACCTGTTGTCCCCAGGTGTTTGTCATTGTCTGTTCGTTAGCGTCTGTATTTAAGTACGTGTGTTCCTCATGGTCTGGGCATTGTCTTGTATGGCGTTATGGTTCTGTCTTCCTCCGTGTCATCCCTAAGATCATGTGTTTGCTGCACGTCAGCTTTTGCTTTTTCTGTATTAAATGTTTATTCTACTTGAAATCCTGCGGTCTCAGAGTCCTGTCTGCACATGGGTTCCACCAAAAACAAGCATTGATTCGTAACAGTGAGAAGTTCACTTTAAGTGGTCACATTGCTCTTTATATTTTCTTTGTGGCTATGAATTGTGTCCTTAGTAATGTTATTGTATGCATATTCAAAGGATGATGTCAAAATAGACTCAATAGTTTTTTTTTTTTTTTTTTTTTTTTTATATTGTATGCCCCATCTTCTCTGATCCCATTCTGTGGCAAGATACAATGTAATAAATGTATTTATTTATTCATGATGGAAGTTTTAGCAACTGTTTTATCTTAAAGTTAATGACTGGGTCAGTCTTATAGGGAGGCCAGGCTGAGATGGTTTGGACATGTACAGAGAAGGGACAATAGGTTGAACATGCACAGAGAAGGGACAGTGGTTTGGACATGTACATTACAGAGAAGGGACAGTGGTTTGAGCATGTACAGAGAAGGGACAGTGGTTTGGACATGTACAGAGAAGGGACAATAGTTTGAACATGCATAGAGAAGGGACAGTGGTTTGAACATGCACAGAGAAGGGACAGTGGTTTGAACATGCACAGAGAAGGGACAGTGGATATATTGGTAGAAGGCTGTTAGAAATGTAGCTGCCAGGAAAAAGACAAAGAGAAGTTACGTACAATAATGGATGCAGTTAGAGAGGACATGGAAGTTGGAGTGAGGACAGAGACACTTGTTGTGGCAACCCCTGAAGAGGGGACAGCTAAAAGAAAAATTAAATGTTTCTTTCAGTTGTAAAAGCTGCAGAGCCCTGGTCTATCCAGTCCATACGAACACACACGCCTTCACCTGTCTTTCTTCCAGCCAGTGTCCAGTCAGAATAATTGTTGGTGGAGTCGGGTGCTTACTCATGCATACCGCTGACAAATTGTCCCTCTCCAATTGCGGACCCACCGCAGTGTGATTTGTGAGAATCGAAACATGACAGAATGAGTTGGCAGCTGAAGGAGGCAGACAGACAAGCCAAAAAGCTGCGTTTGAAGAAAATTATATATCTGAGGGCTTCGAGGCCGCTAGAGTGCGGATGAACTTCTTTACTACGAACATCTAAGTAAGCTCAAAGACACGGAGGACAATGTTTTTTTTCTTTCAGTTGTGACCTTGCTGTGTCTCAGAATGGAAGAATCTTACTTTACTGTGTTTAAATTCCCACAAAGAGCTTTATCAGTAAACCTCACCTGTAAGACAGACGTTCACCAGTCCTCGTTTCAAATGTGTACCATGACCCATATACAGCCCAGCTGCCTCTGCTTACAGACCCGCCTCTCCCTGGAGTGATTATTGTAATACAACCTATATTCTCAGAGCTGATGTTTCTGTTACTGCAGGTTTAACACCTCTCCTCCCTCTGATTTAACTCCATTTTCTCTGCTGACCCAGTTCAAAACCAAATTTAATTAGAAGCCCGGCAACGCCTGCAGGAATGCATGACACCCGCCAGTTTTCATGCCAATAGGCTATATGCCACGGGTAGGTGTGACGTACCTCCGTTAAAATATAGGTCACATCCCGCACTTCCGGTTCCCATCCACTGCCGTTGTTAGCGTTAGCTCCTAGTAGCAGACCATGACAACGACCCGAAACGGGAAGCGGCTGTGCGCTACTGGCACAACACGCGAGTTCCGTTGTGTCCGCCCACTGGTGGGTACAGCTGTTCCGAGGGGGGGTTAGGGCGACAATTTATCGCGGCTATCCGTAGGGGAACATCGCCATAGATTTATATGATTTATATGTGTATAGAGTTATTATTGGTGTGTATGTAGATGTTTTATTAATTGTATTTAGTCATTTATGTTCGTGTCATTCCCGCTAACCGGAAGTGCGCGGTCCGGCTCATGAATGCGGAAGTGCTAGAACGGAAGTCCCTGGCATATAGTCTATTCACATTAACCTACACACAGACTGTGGTGAAGTGGTACAACAGCTGACTTGAGATCAAAAAGTCACAGATTCAACTCCCTGCCATGCCAACATGTCCTGGTGCCCTTGAGCAAGACACCTAATCCCTAATTGCTCCCGGGGTAGCTTACATAGCTGCCCACTGCTCCACCTGGGTGTATCTCATGTGCGATAGGTTAAATGCAGAGAACTAATTTCATCATTATTTGAAAGCATGCAAGGATATCAATGCACAACACTTTCTCTTTCTTCCTTTCTTTCTACTAAGGTCAGTTTATGGGAAACAACTGAGTTTTAACTGTTTAGGTCGAACATCATTAATGTTGTTATCTCAAGCGATATAATGAGATCCTACGAGGTGTGTGAGCTTTCAGAGCATGCCTTAAGAATGACTCTTAGCTACGATAACACCAAATGTTAACCTAATGCTGTATCTATAAAGTTTACTGGGGGGTGGGGGTGCTGGTCAAGAGGTTAGAGAAGGCAAGCCTACGATCACTGGTTCAAATCCTCTGAGCACCCAAAAATTAACACGACTTGTAAGTTGTTGCTGTGGCAAATAAATTCATAAAATCTATTAAATATACTGAGTTGTAGCCAATTTTGTGTTTGCAAATGTTGGTTAGCTTCAGCAGCCATCTTTAATTGGACTGACATTGCAACAGTTATAAAACGATTACTTCCTGAATGTTCCCTAAATTCAATCTTGAGTTTTTATTTTTATTTCTAATCTAACAGGCAGACAAAGCCATTTGATCACACGGTCTGTAAAACTGACTGAATAATAAACTTTTTTTTTTTTTTTTACAGCCAGATGGTTGTGGTGGCCATCTTGAATCAATGTGATTTGAAAAGTAATCCATTTTGGATGTACAGTACATCCAATAACTGCAGGTTAATCAGGGAGGTCTAGACATCTCATTCCACATCCAAAGGAGTTCCCAGGCCAACCGAGAGACGTAGCCTCACCAGCGTGTCCTGGGTCTTCCCTGGGGTCTCCTCCCAGTCGGACATGCTCAAAACACCTCCCTAGGGAGGCGTCCAGGTGGCATCCTTACCAGATGCCCGGACCACCTCAACCAGCTCCTCTTGATGTGGAGGAGTTGTTCTACTCCGAGTCTCTCCCGATAACTGAACTTCTCATTCTATAAGAGAGTCCAGCTACCCTGCAGAGGAAACTCATTTAAACCACCTGTATCCACAATCTCATTATTTTGTTCTCTTTGTGTGACCATAGGTGAGGGTAGGAATGTAGACTGACCAGTAAACAGAGAGCTTTGCCTTAAAGTTCAGCGCCCTCTTCACCACAACTGACCGGCACAGAGTCCGCAATACTGCAGATGCTGCACCAATCCCTCTGACAAGCTCACACTCCATTTTTCCGTCACTCATGAATAAAACCCAGAGAAACCCACTTGTCATTTGTTGTATTATTGACTTATTGTCTGAAACTGATTTATTGTAATATTGTAATGTTATTAACAAGGAACCTTACATTGAAAAAGGAAATTAGGAAGACCAAATAGAAAAACAACAGTTGGCTGAGACTTAAGATCTAAAGATACTGTAGATGACATGTCTGCATTGATAGATCTAAAGATCATCAGCAAAATATTTTCTGAAAATGAACCCCGATTGAAGCATAAAGCAAGAGAACAGATGTGAAAACCCTGAACCTACCAGGCAGGACAGAAGCTATCTAGTCATAAACAAAAGATGAAGGTCTGCCGTGAGCTTTAACTTCTTTACATATTTGGTTATTTGAGGCTAAAAATAAAAACGTCATAGTTGATATGAAGATATGAAGTTTCTCTTCATATCTTTGTGTGTTTGAATCTGTGACAGAGAGAAAAGCACCTCTACTGACAGGGCAGCTAATCTTCACCAGCTGACAGCCCTGGCAGGAACAGTGTTTAGGAAGGACATTTTAAAAGAGAAAAATAAAAAATATATATAAATTTATTCTATTAGAGCTCAGCCAAGAAAGTGAGCATTTTAGATGAGCCCATATTGGACAATTAGGAAAGTTTGATTGTACAGGATTTAATACTGATCTATGGATCTATGGGTTTGCTTGTATGTGTATGTATGCATGTGTGTAGTAGCAATAAATACAGTACATGTGTGCATATTCCCTACGCAGTCTGTGTACATAAGTGGCCCGATACCCNGCAACAGTTATAAAACGATTACTTCCTGAATGTTCCCTAAATTCAATCTTGAGTTTTTATTTTTATTTCTAATCTAACAGGCAGACAAAGCCATTTGATCACACGGTCTGTAAAACTGACTGAATAATAAACTTTTTTTTTTTTTTTTACAGCCAGATGGTTGTGGTGGCCATCTTGAATCAATGTGATTTGAAAAGTAATCCATTTTGGATGTACAGTACATCCAATAACTGCAGGTTAATCAGGGAGGTCTAGACATCTCATTCCACATCCAAAGGAGTTCCCAGGCCAACCGAGAGACGTAGCCTCACCAGCGTGTCCTGGGTCTTCCCTGGGGTCTCCTCCCAGTCGGACATGCTCAAAACACCTCCCTAGGGAGGCGTCCAGGTGGCATCCTTACCAGATGCCCGGACCACCTCAACCAGCTCCTCTTGATGTGGAGGAGTTGTTCTACTCCGAGTCTCTCCCGATAACTGAACTTCTCATTCTATAAGAGAGTCCAGCTACCCTGGAGGAGTTGTTCTACTCCGAGTCTCTCCCGATAACTGAACTTCTCATTCTATAAGAGAGTCCAGCTACCCTGCAGAGGAAACTCATTTAAACCACCTGTATCCACAATCTCATTATTTTGTTCTCTTTGTGTGACCATAGGTGAGGGTAGGAATGTAGACTGACCAGTAAACAGAGAGCTTTGCCTTAAAGTTCAGCGCCCTCTTCACCACAACTGACCGGCACAGAGTCCGCAATACTGCAGATGCTGCACCAATCCCTCTGACAAGCTCACACTCCATTTTTCCGTCACTCATGAATAAAACCCAGAGAAACCCACTTGTCATTTGTTGTATTATTGACTTATTGTCTGAAACTGATTTATTGTAATATTGTAATGTTATTAACAAGGAACCTTACATTGAAAAAGGAAATTAGGAAGACCAAATAGAAAAACAACAGTTGGCTGAGACTTAAGATCTAAAGATACTGTAGATGACATGTCTGCATTGATAGATCTAAAGATCATCAGCAAAATATTTTCTGAAAATGAACCCCGATTGAAGCATAAAGCAAGAGAACAGATGTGAAAACCCTGAACCTACCAGGCAGGACAGAAGCTATCTAGTCATAAACAAAAGATGAAGGTCTGCCGTGAGCTTTAACTTCTTTACATATTTGGTTATTTGAGGCTAAAAATAAAAACGTCATAGTTGATATGAAGATATGAAGTTTCTCTTCATATCTTTGTGTGTTTGAATCTGTGACAGAGAGAAAAGCACCTCTACTGACAGGGCAGCTAATCTTCACCAGCTGACAGCCCTGGCAGGAACAGTGTTTAGGAAGGACATTTTAAAAGAGAAAAATAAAAAAAATATATATAAATTTATTCTATTAGAGCTCAGCCAAGAAAGTGAGCATTTTAGATGAGCCCATATTGGACAATTAGGAAAGTTTGATTGTACAGGATTTAATACTGATCTATGGATCTATGGGTTTGCTTGTATGTGTATGTATGCATGTGTGTAGTAGCAATAAATACAGTACATGTGTGCATATTCCCTACGCAGTCTGTGTACATAAGTGGCCCGATACCCTCAGGAACTCAAGTCAATGTAAGGTTTAACGGAATACCCAGAGAATATGGACTGAACTAAACAGACTTCAAGACCAGGTAAGCGTTAGTGTTTATTTACAGTGAGCTATTCAGCAATGTGCAAAGAGATGGGCTAGGACCCTGGGGAGCATGTAGAAGGTTCACTGAGTAACTTGAGGTATGCTGAGTAATGATGCTTTCTTTCTTACATGAGGAGTTGTGGATTGTCGAAGGAGCAGGGGATCCAATGGTTCCAGTGAGCAAAGGAAGACATCCGACTTCCGCCCGATGAAGACTTTTCCTTAAAGTAACTTTACTTGCATCAGTTGGAAGTTAGCAGATAAAACCTGATCAAACTATGTGGGTAATTCTGGACAGGAGCAGGGAGTGTGAGGAACATGGATCAGTGTGTCCAGCAGGTCTCCTACAAAGCTCTGCTTCAGCTCTGAATATGATTGGTTTGGTGCATACAACAGAAGAACCTGTCAAAAATCCACCATTGGATCTGTGTAACTTTATGACAGCGGGGTATTTACTCCACCACTTCAATAGAACTGGAAGAGTATGCACTATGTTTTTTGTCCAAAATAGGCCTTACAGGTCTTTGTAGTTTATCTACTATTTCTGTACTAATGTTTTAAAATCAATACAAAGTTGCTGTGTCATCATCAATATTCTCTCAGTAATACATTTGTTTAATCCTGCAGCCGGGTGGTGGCACAGAGCATGAATAATCACCTTTTTTTATTTTGATAGAATTCAGTATAAAATTGAAAATATATATAATGGTTATCAATGGTGTACCACTAGGCTCAGTCTTAGGACCCACCATCTTCACAATATACATAGGTCAGAGCATCCCTGATGCATCCTTACTATGCTGATGATACAGTTGTTTATTTTCGAGATAAAATAGTTGCTGAGGTTTTCCAGCTTCTGCATCTCACTTTTGACATCATCCAGTCAGATTTGTTCCATCTTAAACTTGTCCTAAACACTCATAAAACCAAAGGGATGTTTTCAAACAGGGAGTCGGTCCCAGCAGTTCTTTTTTTGATTTTATCTTTGAATGGTGTCCCTATTGGGTTTGTCGTTTCCTACAGATACTTGGGTATCTTGGTCAATTTGCATCTCTCTTTTAAGCTCTACGTGGAAAACTTGGTAAGGAAACTGGACGTTTGTTTGTTTTTTCATAAATAGATCCTGTCCAACTCTGAATACTAGGAAATGCCTTTTAACTGCAACTTTCCTTCCCTCCATTGACTACAGTGATGTTATTTACATGAACGCCCCTACAAGCACCCTGCAGATGTTGGATGCTGTCTATCACGGTGCACTAAGATTCATAACTGGCTGTAACTACCGTACCCACCATTACACACTGTATTCATTGGTCAACTGGTCATTATTAACTTCACATAGACTCTCTCACTGGTACATTTTCATCTTTAAATCACTTCTTGGTCTGCTGCCTTCATAGATCTCCTCCTACATGTCTCTGCGTGAGTGCAGCTACAACGTGCACTCTCAGGACACTATTACATGCAGTGTCCCCTCATTGAGGACTGAACTTGGCAAAAGGGTCTTCTCTAGCCTGGTTAAAACCAGACCCTTGTCCTTCACTTCGCTTCTGACTAGGGTCTGGACTTTCTCCATTGACAAACGATTCTTGCTGGAGGCGTGGCCTCTGCTGATGGCTGCTCCCCCGTGGTCTGCTGAACTTGACTTCAGCTCCGCCTCCTGCTGAATTTTCTCTTGCTGCCTTTGGATATTCTGTGTTTATATGTTAATAAAACGTCCTAATAAAATAAAATAAAACCATGGAGCGCTAGTCCAACACACCAGAAGACCAGGAAATCTGATGGGACTCGGGCAGCAACGTAAAACCCGAGTTTAAATCTCTCGTGACAACCTCAGTCATTTCCTTGTTCATTTCACTCAGCGGAGGGAGAGGAGGATGAGGAGGAGGAGGAGGGAGCGATGATCACTTACTTTTGGCAAAAAAAAAGAAAAGAAAACTCCAGATAAGGGATTAAGAAGGGGAAATTAATAAATTTGTGTCACATATAAAACAGTCCTGCATCGCTTTGAATGAGAACATGCGAATGCTCGTTGGCTGCGCGCTCCCCCGTGGTCTTCTGAACTTGACTTCAGCTCCGCCTCCTGCTGATTTTCTCTCGCTGCCTTTGGATATTCTGTGTTTATATGTTAATAAAACGTCCTAATAAAATAAAATAAAACCATGGAGCGCTGGTCCAACACACCAGAAGACCAGGAAATCTGATGGGACTCGGGCAGCAACGTAAAACCTGACTTTAATTCTCTCGTGACAACCTGAGGCATTTCCTTGTTCATTTCACTCAGCGGAGGGTGAGGAGGAGAAGGAGGAGGAGGGAGCGATTACTTGACTTTTGGGAAAAAAACAAAAGAAAACTCCAGATAAGGGATTAAGAAGGGGAAATTAATAAATTTGTGTCACATATAAAACAGTCCTGCATCGCTTTGAATGAGAACATGCGAATGCTCGCTGGCTGCGCTGGGACAGGTGGGGGCGTGGGTTAGGGGCCAAAAACTCCGCCCCTTCTGTTCTCTGATTGGTCCGGTCAAAAATCGGCCGGAGAAATCGTTGTCTATGAGAGAAATCCCAGACTGTGCAGTGAAGGGAAATGAGAATTGAGCGGAGCTGTGCAGGAAGGCGAGGGCCAGGCTAGTCTGTTTCCTTCTTTGGTGAACTTGACTTCAGCTCCGCCTCCTGCTG
>JBBPBX010039468.1:18005-29872 GCA_038048925.1 Garcialebias charrua
TGTGTTTAATCCCCCCTTTATTCTAACAATAAGTCTCTTCTTGAAATACTAGAAGTAGAAGCACTCTGAATAAAATAAATGTCTTATGTCAAATTAAATTAAAATGATGTAAATAATGTCAAAATTGAACTTCAAAACTAAAAGTGAACTGTTGGAGAAAGAAAAAAGTTAATAAATGAAATCTAGGCTGTGGGAGCAGGGGACTTTTAGATTTTTGTTGTGACTATTTTTCAGCCCTAAACCTAAAATGAATTTTGAGGAGTCGAGTTCATCTCCATTCTGAATCAAAAACAGTCTCTTGTGACATTTTAAATCACTCGTTTATTTTAATATGACAAATTGCTGCTGTAGGTCTTTTTGTAAATCCTTTAAGTGTTCTTGTTATTTTAACTTTGTTCTTAACGTAATATTTGCATTTTATTCCTAACATTTTACTTTTTTTCTTGAAAGACATTTTTACTTTAGTGTCATGTTAAATAACAGTAGAAATATAAAATAAGCAAATACATTTTGGCTCAAAACTTGTTTGATGTTTTAAGGTTACTTAGAAGAAAATAAACTGAGGACATTTTGTTTGCTTCATTTGAACATCTTTTTCCAAATGCTCTCATAACCCAACAGTAACATTACTGCCCTCTAGTGGTCTTAAGAGGAAAATCCATCATATATAAATCCCATTATAAATGCATTTTATTATTTCATAATTATAATATCAGTGAATAATGCATGTCTTCAGTATTGTTTATTTTTATTTTATTTCTATACTTTCAGATGTCATACTTGCTCGTGGGGTGGTGTTTGAGAGCCACTGTGAAAATGTACCAGAATGGGCTTCAATTAATCCTGGAAGAGGTTTGTCTTTATAGTACTGTATAGGCTGGACATAACTGCAGAGATCCGCCTCTCGTCTCATGCAGCAATGTATTCATTTGTTTATTTTTTATGTAAGGAGCAAAAACTCAGTTGCATGTTGCACGAGTATACATTTAGTACAAAAAAGCAGTTCGACATGCATGCAGGCTGCAGAATCGGACACTCCATGGCTCAGAACAGCTGACTCCCATTGACTACAGAGGACGTCACTATCAGATGCACGGGGCTGCAGCAGCTCTGTAAAATACATCTGGGTCAGTACAAACAACAAACGGTGGGTTGGAGTGTCTTCACAAAACTTTGAACACCCACTTCGGATGTTATCATCCATAAAATGGCTCCTATCAATTATTATCATCCCCATTCATAGCGGTCAGATTGCCCCTACTGTACCTCCTAGGAGGTTTAAAGGTACGTTTTCACCGTTACAAGCGATGACAGCAGGCTCCGTCTTTAGTTACGTGTTAAAGTTCCGTGTAAATCCTCTGGTGTTAGGTTTAGGGTCTTGGTTAGGTTTAGGCACAAGGGTAACGGGGTTAGGTTTAGGGTTGGTCCTATGGGTCAGGTTTAAGGTTAGGTTGAGGAAAACAGTTACATAAGCTGAAAAAAAAAAACGCTACACTTCCGGATTTACGGAAACACACTGCCTACCCACAGTGATTATAACGCTGACAACGTTCTGTTAAACATGCTAGTAGGTAGATTGTGACTTATTCACCTCTACGAATGGGGATGATAACAGTTGATAACGCCCATTGTATGGACTGACAACATCCGAATCCGCTGCTTTGAACTGGGATTTTTTTTCTTAATTTTTCGAAAAAAGAATCCTTTAGGGTCAACTTTTTTCTTTCAGCTGCTCCCTTCGTCTTCAGGGGTCACAGTGAACTAAGTCGCACGAAGACTTGGCGGATGTCCTTCCTGACCAACGACAGACCTCCGAGCTACCACAGCCCTCTGTGTGGAGCAGAGAGCTGCTATCTAGGGCACCAGGAGAAGAAAATGGTGGGGGTTAAGGGCCTTGCTCAAGGGCCCAGAGTGGGGCAAATGAAAGTGGAGGCAGGTGTGGGTGCTTCACCTTTCCCACCCACATTTTGGTACCAGAAGTTGATCAGCGATCTTCCACTCACAAGCCCACCTTCTCTAACCTCCACCACCACTCCTCAAGGGTGTACTGTTTAAGGAAAATGCTTTTTTAATCTGTTTATTTTTAGCAAAATAATTTTTTTATTGCCTTATAATAAATATTTTGTCATGTATTGAAAAAACTGCCTTGTGGATTTTTTTCCTCAAGATTAATAGCCCATAAAGAGTTCAAAGGTAAGAAAAAATATTGAGTTTGGTACATTTTTATTTCAAATTGAGATATCTCTAAAAGTTTGAATAGATTATAATGTCTTCACTAATGGTTACATGCAAATGGTTCATTACCATCTTTGCTGTTTAATGATTTTGATTTTTTGGAGAAAAAAATGAAAAATTCAATAAAAAGATCTTGAATTTAAAGTTTGAATAGATTATTTTGGGGAAAAAACAATTAAAAATCATATTTTTAAACAGGTACGCAAGGCGTTTAATTTGTTGCTTAAGGAACACTAACTGCCAAAGTCAGAGGAACATCAGCAGGTTATTTCCTTGGTATTACAACTGCTTCTGGAATATACAATCAAATATTCATCAACTATCTTAGGGTTTTGTGTTAGTGCTTACCCATTTTATGATTCTTTTTTTTTATCTTATAGTAATTTTACACTATGATCATGGAAATATTGGAATGGGAAAATATATATATTTTTTAAACACGTCCCTTTTTTCCACATTGAGTGAAACTAATACAGTAGTTTGTAGCTTTTGGCTTTAAATTTGCCAGAGTGCTTAAAATATTTTACGATATTAATGATATATTAATGCCAAACTCTTTCTTTCACGTTCAGTGGGAGATGCTGGTCTCTAATCTCTTTAATAATTTGTTTTCCTCAGAAGGATGGGGGCAGCAAAGAATTAAAAAAAAAAAAAAAGACTCCCTGAATTAATCACAATCACAAATTCAAGTCAGTGAAAAACTGCAGCTCCAACATCATCACTGTCTTCATACACTACCCACAATCCTCTTCCACAAGCTGACTAATTAGCCACAGAAAGGTCAAGTAAAGTCAGGGTGTGATTAAAGAGGGGGGTGGGGGACAAGACAGACAAGATAAGAGCAGAGAGCAGAGCTCATCTTGATTTGGACCCGTGCCACATGATGTTCTTTATTCCACTTCTTTCACCAACGTCTAAGAATTTAGCTGCGAAACGTTGGCTTGAATTTAGAATGAAGTGCTCGTGTTGCAGCACCTGACGAGCCGGCTCCGAGCTGGCCCATCAGGTTCAGGTTCCCTGAGGGTCATTAAAGGCACCGCCGGAGAGCAGCGGACCGGTGACGGAAAGACTCCTGAAGTAAACACTTTACCAATCCCCTTTTATTTATGGGCTGTTATTATTTTTACAGTGAAACAAGCGGCGGTCACAAATACTGACACACACTGCAGCCACTTCGTTTATTGCCAAACTGATGTGTGTGTGTGTGTGTGTGTGTGTGTGCATGTGCCTCAGCACCAGAGGAAAAGATGACAGTCGTTGCAGGATCAGTTATTCCCAGAGAAGCTGTGTGGTGGTCTTGCCGCAGGCTTCTCCCCTGGCTCAATGTCGATTCAAAACATCTCATGTACTGTGTATATACTGTTATATATATACACCCTCACTCCACACACACTGTGTGTGTGGAGTGGGAGTGGGGGTTAAAACAAGAGCAACGTAGCAGAAAGTGCCTCCCTGTCAACAGCAGAGCAGCAACACGTGGAATGACTGCACACGCCAACCTTTGGGATGGTTTCGGAGTGAGAAGCTTGTCTTGAAATGTGTCGTGCTTTCCGAAAGAAATGTTTTCTCTTCTGCACACACACCTTTGTCTTACACAGACGCCGGCTGTGCACGTGGCCTTGCACCTCTAACAGCTGGCTCCCTACAGGAAACCATGTTTTAAGACATGGAGAGACGTACAGTAAGAGGACCAGCAGTCTAATGGACTTTAATTACTCTCAGCCCATCCATCAGCAGCTCCAGTAGGGGAGTGAAGTATTTTATCACCACTTTTTACGGCTTATTAGTACAAATACACTGTCGCCCTGCATTACTACGGCAGCACTGTACGGTGCCGGCCCTCAACACATTCATTACCCTCTCTATCAATATCTATCAGAACTAAACGCTCCCATTTGCTACATTCTCTTCCTGCACACATATCAGTAAAAAGTGAAGTATGGCCAGGCAGACCTCTGCCCTTCTGTCCTCTCTGTGCCTGCTTATTACACAACTTTGAAAGTGTCACCGTTTATTGTCTGAAGCCTGGAGGGCTCTGGGGTTGGTGGCAACGACAATCATGGAGTGCAGCGGTCACGTCAAAAAAAAGAATTTAAATAAAATATAGAAAATAACTGGCAGCACGGTGCTCAGCCGGTAGAGCGGCTGCCTCTCAGCGAGAAGGATGCCGGTTTAAATCCCTGTTGGGGGCCTTTCCAGGTGGAGTTTGCATATTCTCTCCGTGCATGCGTGGGTTTTCTTCAGGTACTCCAGTTTCCTCCCACAGACCAAAAACATCCATGTTAGGCTGATTGGTAACTCTAAATTGTCTCTAGATGTGAGTGAGAGAGTGAATGGATGTCTCGTTTGTGTCCCTGTGATGGACTGGAGACATGTCCAGGAGTCCCAGTGATGGACTGGAGACCTGTCCACTATCTACAGTTTCACATGTGTACAATTTGTGCCAGGACTTTTGTGATAGGAAATACGTGAGCACTTTGATGGATTACAGCTGTCCTGAGAAACATCTCCGTCTTAAAAACCAGTCATGAATGCCCACACAGTGTAGGGTGGCTGCTCAGGTCGATCATTATATTTTAAATTAGTCGGAAAATATTCGATGGAAAGCAAAGGTGGGCACCAGACCGCTGGGGAGCGCTAAAGCGCTAATCCGCTTATAGCGGACCTAAACAATTTGTTAACTTTACAGCGGATTGACTAACTTTTATAATTCATAAGCGGATTTGCGCTATTTTTATTTAAAATGCAGTACCGCTAATAACTAATTATCTATCAGTAAAAACGAAAAAACTTATTTACGGGCTCTTAAATCAACCGGACGACTGCTAACAGACCATATCCTGTCAGCGCCGGATGTGGTCCGTGACAAAAAAGCGTCCCCCTCAGTCTCTTGGCTAGAGAGAGCGCAGTTAGCAGCCAGTGTGTTACTCTGCAGCCTTATTGCTTGTTTTCGAAGAGTCAGACGAAGAGTTTTTAACATGGAGGGTGAACTTATGGATGTTTCTCAGCGGCCTACGCGACGCGTCTGGATTAAAAAAAGTAGTTCGCCATTAGCACTGTTCAAAATGGCGTCCGCGACAGCCACAGAAGCTAAGGACTTTCCAAGAAAACACGGTAAAAACAATTATTTCTTTGCTGAGAAAAAATATATTTCATAGCTGACGTTATAGCACAAGTTTTTCTGAGCTTGAGAGTTTCACGAAATGGTCAAATCTGCTGGATTAAAAAAGTAGTTCGCCATTAGCACTGTTCAAAATGGCGTCCGCGACAGCCACAGAAGCTAAGGACTTTCCAAGAAAACACGGTAAAAACAATTATTTCTTTGCTGAGAAAAAATATATTTCATAGCTGACGTTATAGCACAAGTTTTTCTGAGCTTGAGAGTTTCACGAAATGGTCAAATCTGCTGGATTAAAAAAGTAGTTCGCCATTAGCACTGTTCAAAATGGCGTCTGCGACAGCCACAGAAGCTAAGGACTTTCCAAGAAAACATGGTAAAAACAATTATTTCTTTGCTGAGAAAAAATATATTTCATAGCTGATGTTATAGCACAAGTTTTTCTGAGCTTGAGAGTTTCACGAAATGGTCAAATCTGCTGGATTAAAAAAGTAGTTCGCCATTAGCACTGTTCAAAATGGCGTCCGCGACAGCCACAGAAGCTAAGGACTTTCCAAGAAAACACGGTAAAAACAATTATTTCTTTGCTGAGAAAAAATATATTTCATAGCTGACGTTATAGCACAAGTTTTTCTGAGCTTGAGAGTTTCACGAAATGGTCAAATCTGCTGGATTAAAAAAGTAGTTCGCCATTAGCACTGTTCAAAATGGCGTCCGCGACAGCCACAGAAGCTAAGGACTTTCCAAGAAAACACGGTAAAAACAATTATTTCTTTGCTGAGAAAAAATATATTTCATAGCTGACGTTATAGCACAAGTTTTTCTGAGCTTGAGAGTTTCACGAAATGGTCAAATCTGCTGGATTTAAAAAGTAGTTCGCCATTAGCACGTTAGCTTATTAGCATTAGCATCCGCTAGCGTTGCTAATACATAAGCGCTTTTGAAATTGCGGACCTAAATAAATGAATAAGTGCTTTAGAAATAGCGGAACTAATTTTTGGATAGCGCTGCCCAGCACTGATGGAAAGTCTCTGATAAAGCTGGCAAGTATAACTTGACTCCAAAACATAACCTCAAACAATTTGCTCTATTTGCTTCTGCTTTGAGAATGACGTCCTTTGTGTTATACGTTTATGGTGTCTTTCTCCATGACATCGCAGCAAAGTTCTGCTCCGTGTCTCATTCAGTTCACTGCAGCTTGGCCAGCTTGCTTAGTGTTTGGTGAGCAGTCAGATGCAGCTCAAGGACTCACTGGTCTTAGTGGCCATTTACAGAAATTATAATAAAGATTTATATGAACGAAAAAAGTGCAGAATCAATCGGAAACAGGATTTAGTTGTAGAGTAACATTTCTTTTAAAACAGCAAAACCCTCCATCCATCCATCCATCTTCTTCCGCTTATCCGGGGTCGGGTCGCGGGGGTAGCAGCCTAAATAGGGAGGCCCAGACTTCCCTCTCCCCAGCCACTTGGAGCAGCTGCTCCAGGGGAATCCCAAGGCGTTCCCAGGCCAGCCGAGAAACATAGTCCCTCCAGCGTGTCCTGGGTCTTCCCCTGGGCCTCCTCCCGGTGGGACATGCCCACTGGGAGGAGCATAACCCTATTACCCGGTAATCTTTTTACCTGAGTGTTCTTTAGATGTTTTACTTTTTATCCATCCATCCATTATCTTTACCCACTTCTTCCTTTTCAGGTCGGTCACAGGGGTCACTGGTGCCCATATCCAACAGTTACCGGTACTTTGATAGGCGGTGGACACCCTGGACAGGTCTCCAGTCCTTCACAGGTATACATGGAGACAAATGAGACAAACAACCATTCACTCTAACTCCCACATAGGGACAATTTATTCAACCTTTATTTATTTAAGCAGGTTAATCCCTTTGAGCCTCGAGGACCATTTGAGAGACATGTTTTCTACCAAAAAATGATGACAACTGTGACAACAATGGACAATCATAAAAGAGGCATACAGATTTTATTTTTTAACAAGTTAAAATGAGATGTCAAAAAAGTAGCAAAAACAGCTAGATTACAGTACAAGACAAATGTAGAAAACTAAAAACAGGAACTTGTCTGCATTGGTTCTTGCCAGGAGTCCAACAAATGTTTAAAACCATTTAGAGAGGTCAAGGTCGAGAGCTTCAGATCTTTTTGCAAGATATTCCAGGAAACAGGAATGGAGCCGGAGAAGACCCTTTTGCCTAGTTCAGTCCTCACTGAGGGGACACTGCAGGTAATAATGCCCTGAGAGTGCACACTGTAGCTGCATTCATGCAGAGACATGTAGGAGTAGATGTATGGAGACAGCAGACCAAGAAGTGATTTAAAGATGAAAATGTACCAGTGTAAGAGTCTGTGTGAGGTTAATGATGTCCAATTAACCAGTGAATACAGGGTGCAGTGGTGGGTATGATAATCACAGCCAGTTATGAATCTTAGTCAAAGTCAACTTTATTGTCAGATCTGCAATATGTACTGTACAGGACATACACAGGACCGAAATTGCGTTTCTCTCAGTCCCTCGGTGCAACAGTAAACATCTAAACATTGAAACACTGAAACATATAATAATAGACATAAGCATAAAATAGTAAAACTAACACTGTCCTGAGTTTTTTTGCATAGTGGTATAAGAGTATGAAAATTTACACCAACTCTAAAACTAAAACATTAAACATTTAATGAACATAATACTGGCCTGAGTTTTTGCATACTAGTATAAAAAAAGAGTATAAAAAGTATAACTAAAATAAACTAAGGGTTTCTAGCATTGACATTTGCAAAGTGGCAAAGCAGCGTATGAGTTAATGTACACAGTATATGTATGAGGTAGTAGTGTACCATGATAGACACCATCCAACATTTGCAGGGTGCTTGTAGGAGCATTCATGTAGATAATGTCACCATAATCAATGGAGGGAAGGAAAGCCACAGTTACAAGGCATTTCCTAGCATTCAGAGTTAAGCAGGATCTGTTTCTGAAAAAGAAACCCAGTTTAACTTTCAGTTCTTTACTAGCTTAAAAGAGAGATGCGAGTCGACCAAGATACCCAAATATTTATAGGAATCAACAAACTCAATAGAGACACCATTAGAGGATAAAATCAGAGGAAGAACTGCTAGGACTGACTTCGAGGTTGAAAAAATCCCATCACCCTCTGGGGCACAAGTTAGGAGTCATCAGGACTCTGTATCACAGAGCAGACAGCGTCCCCACTAACTCAGGAGCCAGGCAGAAGGAGAAAGCCCACACAAGACAGGCTCTAGAGAAATGTGGATATCCTAACTGGGCCTTCCTGAAAGCAGAGAAGAAACCCAAACAGGACTCCAGCCAGCCATCAGGTGAAAAGAAGGAACCCAGACCCAGGCCAGTGGTCATTCCGTATGTTGCGGGAGCTTCAGAGAAATTGAGATGTTTATTTTCTAAACATAACGTCCCAATGGCTTTTAAACCCAAAAATACATTACGGCAAAGACAACACGTTTCTACAATATTTTTGTTCTGTTTTTAGAATGTCCAGAGGACTAGACTTAACTTTTTTAGATTTTTCGACCTGGATTATTTGATTTGATTTGATTTGATGTTTATTCATTCATTTTAAAAGAACAATACAAGACAGTTTCATCAGATACAAGAATACAAGTAGGATAAAATGAAGGGAGCAGAAAGAAGATGAAATCTTATTATATCTGCCCCTTATTTCACAGTTTGTTCAACCAATGATAACCTTCAAACTACATCACAAAATGAATAATTCTACTTAATTTTTCTAACTGTAATACACAAACTACATCATTCTAACTGTAATACACAAACTACATCAGAAAATGAATAATTCTACTTAATTTTTCTAACTGTAATACACAAACTACATCACAAAATGAATAATTCTATTTAATTTTTCTAACTGTAATACACAAACTACATCACAAAATGAATAATTCTACTTAATTTTTCTAACTGTAATACACAAACTACATCACAAAATGAATAACTCTACTTAATTTTTCTAACTGTAATACACAAACACACTAAGCTACATCATCAGTCAACATAAGTGTAATACACAAACACACTAAGTTACATCATATATAGTTTTTGAGCAAGTCCTTTTTGACCTTTTTCTTAAATGTATACATTGATTTTGCATTTTTAACATCACTCTCCAGAGCATTCCACAATCGAACTCCCTGAATTGAGGTAGACCGTCCCTTTAAGCTGGTTCTGAATTGTGGTTTGATGAATATCTCTGTCCCTTTGAGATTGTAATAACTTTGTCTTTTTATAAAATTTATTTGGATATTTAAAGGTAATGTGTTATTATGAGCCCTATACATAACTGATAAAATACTATATTCTACCAATTCCTGGAATTTCAATAAATTTAGCTGAAGAAACAAGGTGTTTGATGGGTGACTGAAATGTTTTCTGGTGATTACTCTTACAGCTCTCTTTTGTAAAATAAAAACAGGCTTTGTAATTGTTTTGCACGCTTTTCCCCAAACCTCAATACAATAGATTAAACGTGGAACAATGATTGTGTTATACAACATATACAGAGCTTTATCAATTAAAAAATCCCTGACTTTATACAGTACTGCAATTGATCTAGCTATTTTTGTTTTAATGGAATTTACATGATGTTTCCATGTCAGTTTGTCATCAATGATAACACCCAGAAACTTCACTTCACTCACTTTACAGATCACAACATCTTCAATTTCAAATGGATCGTCAACAATTCTCTTTTTGTTACTGAATATCATGTAATTAGTTTTATCTAAATTCAAAGATAATTTGTTTAATTTAAACCAAGTTTGTATTTTTATAAATTCTGTTTTCATCATATCCAAAATCTGTTTTATGTCTTTACCCGAACAGAAAAATGTGGTGTCATCGGCAAAAAGAACACATTTAAGAAGTCCTGACACATTTACCAAGTCATTCACATATAAAATAAATAACTTTGGTCCAAGCACAGAGCCCTGAGGAACTCCACAAGTGATATCACGGAGGTCAGATCTAACATCATTTATTTGCACAAACTGTTTCCTATCTTTCAAATAGCTAGATACCCACTGTAATGCTGGTCCTCTAATACCATATTTATTTAGTTTTTCAAGGAGAATGGTGTGGTCAATGGTATCAAATGCTTTTTTTAGATCAACAAAAACACTAACACAGTACTGTTTATGATCGACAGCATTAGTTATTTGTTCCATTAAATCCATGAGAGCCATTGATGTAGAGTTTTTTCCTCTAAACCCATACTGACTGCTACTTAAAATATTTTGTTTATCAATAAATTGATCCAATCTGGTCACAAATAGTTTTTCTAGAATTTTTGAGAACTGTGGTAACAAGGATATTGGCCTATAATTATTGAATACACATTTATCACCATTTTTAAAAAGAGGAATTACCTTTGCTACTTTCATGTTATCTGGAAATATTCCTGTTGAAAAAGATAAATTGCATATATATGTAAACGGTTCAATAACATAACTCATTATTTCTTTTACGAACATCATATCCATGTCCACCCAGTCTTTTGATCTCTTGTCTGAGAGATTTTTTACCATTTTCATAATTTCCTCTTTGTTAGTTCCATTAAGAAAAATACTGTTTGTGCAGCTTTTAATTGAATGACACACATTATTATCTACTTTTGGTATTTTAGCTGCAAAGCTTGATCCAATATTTACAAAATATTGATTAAATTCATTTACGATATCATTCTCATCATGTATTTCTTTGTCATCTTTCACAAAATATTTTGCAATTGATTATTGAGCATGTATCAGGGTATATTATGAAAATGGTTCCACGCTGTGTTCACGTACAGTAATCGGTTAATAGAATACAATGCCAATCAAAGTGAGATAGATCCCAGAGGAATGACTGTTCACAAAACACGTTTCAAATCCTTTTTTTTAAAGGGGACCTCAGATGGGTTTTTTAAATTTTTATGGTATTTCTGTGGGCTATCCAGAGCCTATTCATTCAATTTAATGCACAAAATAATTCTTAGATAATAAAATATCCCCTTTCTAGTTATGCATTTTCTGACTTCTGTTCTAAACGACCGGTTTATGATAATGAGCTCTGAAGGCCACGCCCTACAAAGATCTGTTTACATTTACTCCACCCTCTGAAACAGCCAGTATCTCTAATATGTTGTTGTTTTAAAATTAGCTCTTTTTTTATTACTCATTTGACTTACTGTTAGTGCTAGCTTAAGATAACTTACCGAAAGCCGTCTGCGCGCGCCGCCATTTGCTGCTCCTTTTATCATTAGCCCTCCCGAATCTGAGGCTAAAAATAGCTCTTCCTCCTCCTTCGGCAACAAACAGCTCGCGTAGCTCCGCTAGTTGCATGCGGCGCTTCGATCCGCGGCTGCACATCCAATCCAGACACACACAAAGTTCACCGAGTGTTTCCAGTTAATTTATCCATATAAGGCAACCTCTGACTGGACCCACACAGTCCTCAAAAGCCAGCAGCTCCCAGC
>JBBPBX010039470.1:0-22616 GCA_038048925.1 Garcialebias charrua
TTGTAAGTATGTATATATATATATAAATTTATAGAATTTTACTGCAAAGCCATGAATATTCTGTTTATCTAAAAAAGCTAAGTCTGGTCCTCTGGACATTCAAAAAACAAAACAAAGCAAAAAAAATTGTAGAAACATTTTGTCTTTCGTCCGAAAAACTTCCTCACTCTGAGAAGCTGTATTCAGCTCAGTCTTATAAATTGAGTCTACTCAATTTGACTCAACTTTGAGTCTACTTCCGGGAGTGAACGCAGGCACACCTCTGCCGTTGCTCCTCGTGATTTTTTCTTGTTTTTGTTTTATTCAGTACTTTCTGCTATTTTTTTCCCGATCCTTGCCTGGGCATTTCTACTCGTCAACAAACATGGATTTTACTTGGATTTACCTGCTGCCTGCTCTCGTTTGGACTCTGCTGCTTCTCATCCACCACCCAGCGTCTGGCCTGCTCCATTATTCAGCCGTGGAGCTCCTTCGCCTTCGCTTTCTACCAGCCGTCCCGCCGGTGCTCCCTCTTGAGGAAATTGCCTTCCATCCTTGTAGGAGATACATCCACCAGGGCTCGCGCCGTCGACTCAACGCTGACAAGGCTCATCCCATAACCTCGATCTGGTCTGACTCTCGCCATTCTTCACGCCGCAATGCTTGGACCGCAAACAGCAGCAGCACGTTAGCCAACCTAGCTCGGCCGGCTAACGCTCCGGTCACTACCTCCGCCTCCTCCGTGAAGTTTGGACTTCTGAACGTTCGCTCCCTCACGAGCAAAGGTCAGCTTATTCAGGATCTAATATCCGACCGAAAACTGGATTTCATCTGCTTAACAGAAACGTGGCAACAACAAAATGACTCTTTTCATCTGAATGAGTCTACCCCACCGGGGTTTGTTTACACCGCCAAGGCCCTAGACTCAGGCAAAGGCGGAGGTCTCGCGATGATTTACCGCGAGAACTGGAAGGTCACTCCGGTTCACACTCCTCCCTCCCCCTCCTTTGAACTCACTGTGTGTCTGCTCGCTGGCCCCACCCCAACCGTTATGGGAACAATCTACCGCCTGCCAAAAGTAGACAAAAACTTCATGAATGACTTCGCTACTTTAATGGCTCATCTAACAGCCCTTTCACCCAATGTTATCCTGCTGGGCGATTTCAACATTCATTTTGATGATAATAATAATAATAATAATGAATTCAATTTATAACGCACTTTTCATTAATGAAAATCTCAAAGTGCTACACGGTGCAACAGAAATTAAATGTCAATAAAACAAGTAATAAAACAAGTAAAATCAATAACAGTATCAACTAAGATCAAAAGTAGAATCATGAGGAGGCAGAGTATGCTCGGTTGAAAAGAAAGGTCTTCAAGCCGCTCTTAAAGTCAACCACAGACTGTGGGACCCTCAGACAGTCAGGAAGAGAGTTCCACAGGCGGGGGGCAGCCACACTGAAAGCCCGGTCTCCCATGGTCCTTAATTTGGTTCTCGGAATGTGAAGGAGATTACTGTTCTGTGACCGCAGCGACCGGGTGGATGAGTGTGGAATAAGAATATCCTTCAGATAATCTGGTGAAGTTCCATGTAAGCATTGATGTGTAATGAGAGCAGTTTTGTACTGAATTCTGTAGGCGACAGGAAGCCAATGAAGGTTATGAAGAATGGGCGTAATATGTTCAAATTTACGAACTCGCAACAAGATCCTTGCAGCACTGTTTTGAATATATTGAAGTTTCTGAAGGTTTTTGCCAGGGATTCCAATAAACAGGGAGTTGCAGTAGTCGAGCCTGGAGGAGACAAAAGCATGGACGAGCTTCTCAGCATCGGAAAAAGTTAGGGATGGGCGAAGTCTAGAGATGTTTCGAAGATGGAAGAAGCAAGTTTTAAACAGAAGCTTAATGTGATTTTCAAATGTAAGATTGGAGTCCATTTTTATTCCAAGATTTGTAACAGAGGTGGAGAGGGGGATGTCTTGTCCAGAAAAGGAAAGTGTTGTTATAGTAGATGTCTGTACCTGGTGAGGGGTGCCAATCAGTATGGCCTCGGTCTTGGAGCAGTTTAATTGAAGAAAGTTCTGATTCATCCATGCCCTAATTGCCTCCAGGCAGGCAGAGAGGGCAGTGAGTGAAGATGGAGATGACAAGGTGGAAGATGAGGATGCTCCAGTCCTGATGTAAAGCTGTGTATCGTCGGCATAACAGTGAAAAGAAATGTTGAACTGATTAATAATTTGACCTAAAGGCAGCATGTAAAGGGAAAACAACAGGGGCCCCAGAACCGATCCCTGAGGGACACCACAGGAGACAGAGACTGTCTGGGATGTGGCGTTGCCAAGACTAACACATTCCAGCCTATTGGAGAGGAAAGATTTAAACCAGTCCAGGACGGTGTCACAGAGACCGACCTCCACATGAAGACGGTGGAGGAGGATACTATGGTCCACAGTGTCGAAGGCTGCAGTGAGGTCAAGGAGGACAAGGATGGAGGGAGAGCCAGTGTCAGCAGCCAAGAGGACATCATTAGTAACCCTCAGCAGTGCAGTCTCAGTACTGTGAGCTGCCCTGAATCCAGACTGGAACTTCTCATACAGGGAGTGTTGTTGTAAGTGATCCTGCAGCTGAGCAGCAACAGCTTTTTCCAGCACTTTAGACAGAAAAGGGAGGTGTGAAATTGGGCGGTAATTAGAAAAAATGTCGGGATCCAAATTAGATTTTTTCAGAAGAGGCCTAATGATGGCAGTTTTTAGAGGCAGTGGAACATGACCAGATTGAAGAGACTGATTTATTATTTGAGTGATAAGTGGGCCTATTGCAGAGTGATTGGATTTTATGAGAGACGAGGGGAAAGGATCCAGGGCGCAGGATGAAGGCTTCATTTTCTTGATGATGGCCTCCACCTCACTCTGAACAACTTCGTCAAAGCTGTTAAGGGTCCCAGAATGCAGACGGGTAGATGGCACACTGAGAACAGGGAGGTTGTGGAGCTGAGATCTGATAGTGTCAATTTTGGTTTTAAAAGATGAAAGAAACAGCTCGCATTTTTGAGCAGAGTCCTCAAGAGTTTGTTTAATGGGATTAAGCAGACGAGTTATTGTGGAGAAGAGCTGTTTAGAGTTTCCAGGGCAGGTGTTGATGATGTTAGAATAATATTTGGAGCGTGCTTCTTTAAGAGAATAGGCGTACGCTTTCTGATGTTCTTTATATGCCTGCTTATGCACAGAGAGACCAGATGATTTTACACGTCTCTCAATAGCACGGCCAGTTGCCTTCATCTTGCGCAGCTCATCAGTGTACCAAGGGGCTGAACGCGAGAAAGACACCAGTCTTGTCTTCAAGGGGGCGTGTAGGTCCAGGAGCTCCCGAAGAGATTGGTTGTAGTAATCCACAGAGTCATCTGCAGAAGGATGATTGACAGCGGTCAGGGTGTGAAGATCAGCAGACAGAACATCAAGGGAAATGTTTTTAAGGTCACGGAACTGGATGGGTCGTTTTGGGTTTGAAGCAGGCGAAGATGAAGGCACTTCCAGGGAGATGACCCTGTGGTCTGAGACACCCAGGTCATATACAGATAAATTATTGATGAGTACAGTGTCAGTAATCACCAAATCCAGAGTATGCCCCCTGCTGTGCGTAGGGGCGTCAACATGTTGAGTGAGATTAAGAGAATCCAAAAGAGACTTAAAATCTGTTGCCAGAGGTGAAGAGGAATTGTCCACGTGGATATTCAAGTCGCCAAGAAAAATAGTCTTCACAGGGGAGGTGCAGAAAAAAGTGAGGAGGTCATGTATCTCTGAGTTAAATGAAACATGCGGTTTGGGAGGTCTATAAATTAATATAACATTCATCAGGAGTGGGGCTTTGAAGCTGAAAGCCAGACATTCAAAAGAAGAAAAATCCTGAGAAACCAGATGCGACAGCCCTAAACTACTGCGGTAGATTACAGCCAGACCACCACCGCGGCCAGTGCTGCGGGCTCTCTGCAGATAGCTGTATCCAGATGGACAAGCTTCATTTAAAGAACTGTACACATCCGGTCTATGCCAAGTTTCTGTGAGGCACATGAGGTCCAAATTCTTCTCCAAAATGTGATCATGAATTAGACATGATTTGTTTGAAAGTGATTGAACATTAAAAAGTTCTATTTTAATACTAGTTGGAGCAGATTGTTTTTGAAGAGGTTTAAGCAGACTGAAGTCCACTCCACGTTTTCCTTGCCACTTCGTGTGCTGTGGACTACAAAGGACCACAGACGCAGCGTTCTGATGACGTCGTCGAGGTGCGACACGTCTCTCAGACCAGACAGTAGCAATCGAGTCAGAGCCAGTTTGCCTAAAGTGAACTAATTTCTTTCGAGAGCTTCTATGGATGTAACGAGGTCTACGCAGAAGTCCCAGTTGTTTAATGGTCGAAATAGAAGGAGGAATGGAGCAGTTGTTAAATTCAAACAGCTGCGAAGCGGAGTAGGTCAACATTGTTGTCGATCCGGTGGAAGCTAGCACGGAGCTAGCCGCTAACAGCAGGCCCACGGCTCCAAGAAAGATATACAAGAAGCAGAAAGAGGTAATTTGAATGATCATTACCTCGAAGAGGAGCACAGGAGAAAATCCAAAACAGTCCAGAGGACCCAGGAGGGTGACAGAGGCAGCAGGTAAGCGAACAATAAATGCAGCTACGTGGTTTTTTAAGCTAAATTCGTTCTGGAGCTAGCGGGAGCTAACAGCCCCCACTAATAAAATTCCGGTTAAACTAGTAAAGTTTTCTATCTAATGAATCCAGCAACAAGTCAAATCTTGGCCTGGCTGCAGTCTCCTATCCTGAGCAAGCACTAGGCATCAGTGGAAAGGAAAAACTCCCTTTTAGAAGGAAGAAACCTCTAGCAGACCCAGGCTCAGGACAAGCGGTCATCTGCTTTGACCGGCAACTTATAACGTTTGCAGAACCACAACGCAGTCAGAAAAGACAGTTGCTCTAAAACTTAATCACAGAAAGGAAAAAATGCCCGCGTGACGTCCGTTCACACAGGTGCTGTACACAGGCAAACGCCTGCCGCACTCTGCGTTCAAGAAAGGTAGAAAGGTTCAAAGAAAGGTAGAAATGTCCGCGTCGGCTCGTACAGGTGCTGTACACAGGCCTAGGCCTGCCGCACTCTGCAATCGAGAAAGGTAGAAATGTCCAACAAGGCTCGGTGAAAAAAAACAGCAGAAAGTAGTAAAAAAAGGCTTCAAAGAGCAAAAAGTATGAGGAGCAGCGGCAGCCAAGGTGTGCCCGCGTCCGCTTCCTCACAGGTGCTCTGTCACAGGTGCTCTGTCACAGGTGCTCTGTCACAGGTGCTCTGTCACAGGTGCTCTGTCACAGGTGCTCTGTCACAGGTGCTCTGTCACAGGTGCTCTGTCACAGGTGCTCTGTCACAGGTGCTCTGTCACAGGTGCTCTGTCACAGATCTATCCCACTTTCATTGGCAACGTATTCTATTAATCAACGACGTGAACACTGCTTGGAATTATTTTCATGATAGTTTAATTTACTTTGTAAACAAACACGCTCCTTTCCGGCAGTTCAGGATAAAGGGCCGTGACAGCCCTTGGTTTATTCCTGAACTAGCTGACCTCCTGCATAGGAGAGATCATCTCTGGGCCGCAGCAAGAAAATCACACTCAGACACTGATTGGATGAATTTTCGGCAGCTGAGGAATAAATGCACAACTGCCATCAAAGCCGCAAAACGTAATTACTTCTTATCTCAGACCTCCAAAAATCTAAACGATCCTAAAAAATTCTGGAAAACCATCAAATCTCTCTCAGGCATCCCCCAATCATCTGACCTTCCATCACAACTTCTTGTTGACTCTGTTCCTGTGTCAAATAAGCACGAGATCCTGAACTGTTTCAACAAACATTTTGTTGCTTCTAGTTCATTATTTGACACAGTTATAAATGGAAAATCATCCACTCCATCTAATACTCAAACTTCTACAAATCAAATCCCTCCTACAAGTCAATCCTCAGTTAATCACACCTTCTCATTTTCTCCGTTCTCAGTCAGTGAGGTAAATAAACTGTTAAATGATCTTGATCCTAAAAAATCTGCTGGTCCAGATGAACTTCCACCTTATTTCTTAAGGCTGGCTGCTCATATCATTTCAGTCCCTGTGACCCACATCTTTAATCTGTCCATAAGCCACAATTCCATTCCGGATGCTTGGAAAACAGCCTTTGTTCTTCCTTTGCTGAAGGGAGGTGACCCCACCGCACTGAACAACTATCGACCAATCTCTAAACTCTGCATTTTAGCCAAGGTTCTAGAAAATTTGATAAACTCTCAGATCAAAAATTATTTGGACTCATTTAACATCTTACCTCTCCATCAATCTGGTTTCAGGAAAAAACACAGCACAACGACTGCTTCTTTGAAGGTTCTTAATGACGTTGTTGAAGCATTGGATGCTAAGAATTATTGTGCTGCACTTTTCTTAGATCTGTCTAAAGCTTTTGACACAGTGGATCATAACATCTTGTGTCATAAGCTCTCAGAAATTGGGTTCTCTGATCACACCATTGGTTGGTTTTCTAATTATCTGTCCAATCGGATGCAATGTGTTCAGCACAATGGTACTTCTTCCAGTTATTTAACGGTTAAAAATGGTGTACCACAAGGCTCAGTCTTAGGACCAACCCTCTTTACAATTTACATAGCTCATGTAGGTCAGAGCATCCCTGATGCATCCTTACATTTCTATGCTGATGACACAGTTGTTTACTGCCAAGCTAAAACAGTAGCTAAGGCTTTCCAGTCTCTGCAATCCGCTTTTGACATCATCCAGTCAGATTTGTTCCGTCTCAAACTTGTACTAAATTCTGATAAAACAAAATAACTGGCTGTGATTATCGTACCCACCACTGCACCCTGTATTCACTGGTTAACTGGACATCATTAACCTCACGCAGACTCTTCCACTGGTACATTTTCATCTTTAAATCACTTCTCGGTCTGCTGCCCTCATACATCTCCTCCTACATGTCTTTACGTGAGTGCAGCTACAGTGTGCGCTCTCAGGACATGATTACCTGCAGTGTTCCGTCAGTGAGGACTGAACTTGGAAAAAGGGCCTTCTCCTACTCCGCTCCTGCTTCATGGAATATCTTACAAAAAGATCTGAAGCTCTCGGCCCTGACCTCCCTAAATGGTTTTAAAAATCTTTTGGAAACCTGGCAAAAACCATTGCAGATATGTTCTTGTTTTTGATTTTGTACATCTACCTTGTGGTGTTTTGCTAGTTTTGATACTTTGCATTTCACTTTCTATTTCTCTCCTATGTTTTTTTTCTTCTGTTGTTTGTTGTTTAAGGAAATTCTACCATTGCTGTTCATCATTCTTTAGTTTTAGTAGTTAACAAGAAAAACACACAGCTGAAGCCACAGAGCTCAAATGTTCACAGAGAAGTTGCTAAACTTCATCTAATTAATGACCAACAGCTATCAGCTGTAGATAATGAAGGATTTCACAGATTGATACTTGCAGCCAACAGTAAACAATTATAGAAAAGCATATTAAATAAAAATCACAAGAAAACTGTATTTAAAAAACAAAGCAAAACATAAACAGCTACATTATACAACAATGTAAAATACTAAAAGCCGGAACATGTCTGTGTTGATTTATGCCAAGAACTTAGCAGCTGTAAAGCTATTTAATATTTTATTTACCTGTAATTCATTTATTTAAAAGAGGCGAAATAAAACAAATTCATCAAAAAGAAAACACTGAATGAAAATAGTGCAGAAAGAAGAAAAAAAAATCTTATATCACCCCCTTATAATAAACATTGAACCAGTCTGGCCCTTGGCTTGTAGCAAATTTGTTTTTTTGGCCCTCGGTGTATTTGACATTGACACCCCAGCCCTATAGGTAACAGATTTGTACCTGACAAGTACGAGGTTTTCTACACTTATAAATACCAAGTTTGTACTCTACAATTAGTTAGATTGTGTCCTGTAATTACTAAGTTTACTTCTGATCAAATCTGCTCCCTAAAAGTATCAGGTCTGCATGGTGTTCATACCAGGCTGTAACACGTATACACATAAACACTGAGGTCAAACTTCATAGTAGCTGAGAGTTATTCATAAAACACACACTGAGTGTGAGATTTTGTGAATTTGTGCATATTATTGTGAAGGTTTGACCAAAAAGGCTCCAATGCCATCATATCTCAACAAAGTCTGGTCTGTTTTAAACTCTGGTGTGAACGTTACGTGATATGGATCCCTTAGATCTTTGATTTATGCAAATGCTCTCTTTTCTGTGTTTCTCTTCCTTTTGCATTGATTTTGTGACGTCTTTCATCATTAGAAGTAGCAGCGCTGACACACTTGTGTACATCTAGGTCTTGCAGGTCCAACAGTGGCTGTTCATGTTAAACAAAACGGACAGAGAAACACCTACAGGCTCATCACTAGCATAATGTCACCCAGAATTCATTTTGCCTGGAAAATGTTTGTCTTTCTCACTCCTGATTCACATTTGGCATGGCTGGGTGGCCATTTTGCCAGGGGAGAGTGGGAAGAGCCTGTGTTCAGTATTTTTCCCTTCAAGTCTTACAATGTGTCTGTGGAGCAGGAAGGCAGCTAAGCAACAAAGCACAAAGAAAGAAACTTGCTTTATGTCGATCAGGTGATTCAGCACTCACTCAGCTGAAGTCCTGTTTATTTCTCCTCTCTACTCTTACCACCAAGAACAAGACGGCCCCACAATAAATGATTCAGCTTATATTTGAGTTAATAGAAGTACACGGGTGTGTGGTAGTGAATTTCTGCTGCACGATTCGAGCTAAATGAGGACTGACCCATTGTAGTGAACAAGTGTGGCCTCACCTCACACAACTTTGATGAGTATCTCTTACCTTCATGCTTCAGTGCAGCTGAGCGCTTCTTGCCTCCAGACTCAGTGAAGAGAGAAGAACACATCCTGCAGAACTGACAGAGTTTTTTCTTTTTACTGTCACAACTAGTTGGAGAACAACTAGTTGGTGACAACTGCATGAATATCTGTTGCCCGTCGCCAGTAGGTCAAGGCGGATGATACCGTTTTCCTCTGTCTGGGTGTTTGTGTCTGTTAGTAAAATGTCTCATAATCTACTTGGCAAATGTTGTTGAAGCTTGTAGGAAGTAAACATTAGATTTATCTCCGCAACTAGTTACTTTCTGGGGATAATCCAATTCAAGATGGAAGCCACAGTCAGCTGACCTTGAACAACACAATGAATATAAATCAGTAAAAAAAATGTTCAAAGTCAAAGTCAAAGTCAACTTTATTGTCAGAACTGCAATATGTACAGGACATACACAGGACCGAAATTGCGTTTCTCTCAGTCCCTCGGTGCAACAGTAACCATTTAAACACTAAACACTAAAACATTTAATAAACATAAGCATAAAATAGTAAAAGTGTAACACTGTCCTGAGTTTTACAGATATTTAACCAAAATTAATTGCGTTTGCATTTGAGAGCCATTCACAGCAAATACTCTGAGAGCTACCGTATTTTTCGGACTACAAGGTGCACCAAATTATAAGGTGCATTAAGTGAAACTAAAACATTTTTGACAGATTTCCAAGTGCCGCGCACCACATATAATCAGTTCGAGGTCAGTAAGCACAACCAGAATTAATACATAAGGCACAGCTGCTTATAAGGCTCACTGTTGATTTTTAAGAAAATTAAAGGATTTTAAGTGTGCCTTATAACCCGAAAACTACAGTACTATTACAGTAATGTCAACCCCAAGTTAGCAGGATGACAGAGCCAGATGTACAAAAGTAAGTGATCTTTATTTACAGGTGCAGCAGCTCCCATGCAGGTGGGTATCTAGATTCACTCAGATTTTGCAGCAGTGGTTTAAGTAGCAGTAGATGACTTTTACTGTTTTTTTATGTTTACTGTAAGTGAATCCAATGGTTGCCTAGCCGACACAAAAATAGCTATAATAGAAATGGAGCTAAAATGTGATGTGGCAGTTTAGAGTCAGTCACGAAACAGACACTGAGTGTGACATCTGACGATGTGCGTTCCTTCACTGAATGGTGTCTTCTGTTGGAGCGACGGCTTGTTAGCCGAAGATTATATTCTTTGAAGTGAATTGATTTCAGGTAAGACCAAACAGACTGACAGCTTCACCTGTGATTTTTAGAGATACAGTATACGTTAGTGATTAAACTGCTGATTTTTTTTGGGGGGGTAAGGAGGGGTAACAAAGGTTTCTGTAACATTTATCAGCTCAGTGGTGCAAACACTCTGTCAGGATTAGCAAAGTCAAGCTCAAATGAAATAAACGCCGTTTTCTGCCTCATCACTGAGATTCAAGCTGAGCGTGAGTTGCGTAAGTGCTACTAAATTTATCAATGCTCATTTTATGCAGTCTGAGCTCCCAGGCACAGACTGTGTGATGCTCAGAATAAGTGGGGGGTGGAGGGTGCTTTGTTTCCCCTGCAAGCCATGTTGATTTCTATTTTTAGGCCTGGAAAACAAGATTTGAGAAAGATCAGGATAATTTTAGCTGTGTTTTCCTGAAGGAGAAGGGAGACGCTATTTTTTATCACTCAAATGCACAATCAAAGTTGTGCTTGTGCGGGGGGGTTACAGTGAGGAGTGAGTGGCAGGCGGATGCCACTGTTTTCTCTGTGCTGCTGTCTCCAGTGGCTCACACCCCCCTCCCGTGTGGGTGTGTGAGAGGGAGTGAATGCACGAAGCAGAGGAAGCTGAGCATGCTTTCCTCTTGTGCATCTTGAGGGAGAAAACCTTGTGACTGAACTGGAATCCAGGTTTACTTTATTCACAGAGAAGAGGATCCACATCTCACTGTGGATCTGTGCAGACGAACAGCTGTCTTCTGTGAAACACACACACACACATTTAGCTCCCAACACTTCTGACAACCACCGCTGACAATATTCACTCTTTAAACCTACTGCCTGATCCCTGTCTTTTTTTAATTCCATATTTTAATCCTGACCCAAAACTAATCCTAATTCTGTCACTTGGATCGTAATTTCCATTTCCAGCTCCACTCTCTCACACTCTTGTTTTAATTTTGTTATTTTTATTAGTTGGCTCTTCAATTCAGTGTGCTTTTTCACAGTTTGTAGCTATAGCGACAATAAACAGAGAAGTTATACGTTTAAGATTTTTTTTACATTTCACATTGTTTGAAAATTTTGATCCCTCATTTTTTGTTTTTTTGTTTTTTTATAAACAAACATCAAAACTTTTGGTTGATGCCAAAATCGTATTTTTCAGACTAAGGCACACTTAAAATCCTTTAATTTTTCTCAAAACTTACAGTGAGCCTTATGTACTAATTCTGATTGTGCTTACCGACCTCAAACTGATTTTATGTGGTACACGATGCTCAAAAACGTGTATTGTTTTATACTTTATGTGTTACAACTGCACAATGTTGAGAGTTATTGTGAATGAGCTGTATAAAGTTTGACTTATCTGACTGTTTTGTTTCACTTAATGCACCTTACAGTCCAAAAAATACAATAGTTGATGGCAAAATTAACGCTAAGATTTCTTGCGATCTGTGAGCAGTCAGACTTTGTGTTGAGGATCAGTCTCAGCTACTACCACACTAAATTTTATCTCAGTGTACACAACTGTCAGGGGGATTTAGGTAAAGGTTTATGGTTGTTTATCACTGCGAATGTTAAATTAATGTTGAAGCATGTGTGTGAGGTCAGAGAGGAGCCCAGGCACCTGACACAGTCCGAGGTCATTGTGCTGATGAGTTTTATAAAAACACTTCCTGCACACTGTCCGGTGCAGATCTTCACGACCAGGGCTTCAGTGAGACATTTGTGTAAGCCTGCGTCAACGTCTGCCCTTGCAGATAAACTGGGTTAAAAAAAAAAGTATCATGTCTTCGTGTGTGACTCTTTTTTTTTTTATAGCTAAGTAGATAATGAAAGGAAGGGTGTTTTTAATCCAACAACTGACAGAGTTAGAGCCTGTTTGTGTTTGCTACAGCTAAAAATCAGCAACAGCTGCCATTTTGAATTGTGTTTACTCCAAACTTTACTCAGTTGAGCATTAACTTTTGGAGTTTCATTTAAATACATCCAGTGGTTCATGGGATATTTTGCTGACAGACAGACACACACACACACACGCACACGCGCGCACACACACACGCGCACACACACACACACACACACACATTTCAGGATTGAGTAATAAAAAGCACAAAATAAAACACAGACAGTAAAGCTTTGAGTTCATTGAATCTTTCTTATTGTATTCCTTCCTTCACTGCTTCCTGACAGCAGCTGTGCACGTTGTTTACATTTTGTTTTTCACTCAACGTGACGCACGGTTCTCTAAAACCACGCAGCGTTAAAAGAAACACTCCTGTGAAGGTGTGTGAGCACTAATTCTGTGTGTGACGGTACAGTAGTTGCACCTTCCTCGCTGGCTCCGTGTCGGAGCCGTGGATTTCACACGACGCGGAGCATCACGGATCATTAAACTACACAACCGGCGTTCCCACGTATAAAATGGAGGAGGGGAGCCGTGCAGCCAGGAGCTGGAGCCTGATCAAGCCTTTATGCTAGCAGGGATGGGTTTTTTGCTCCAGACTACACGGCTTGTTGCCATGACAACAAACTGAACTTCCACTTGGTGCATTTCACCATAAGTGCTGTTCATCCCTGAAAACACCCTCCTCTCTCCTCCTTACGTCGAGGAGAGAGGAAGGAGGAGAGAGGAGGGCCCAGACTCCCAGAATCCTCAGAGTTTGGGGAACACACAGTGACTGATCTCCTGAACATGAGCAGTGCGAGTCACATCATGTGACACGTTCAAACATCAACGACGCGACCAGATGTTACCGTACCCATCAAGCAGTTTGAAGATGAACTACAGTGAGTGTGAGCTGAGGTGATGCTCACGGCAGGAGGACAAGTCCATCCAGCGGTGTGACTGACCGAGGTCTGTCCGTCCTGTACAGAAGCAGTGACTGAGTGGAGACAGAGCCTCTGTGCCTCTGAGCAAAGAGAACATGGTTTTGATCTTGAAGCAGAAAGGGGATTCCATCCTAACTTGAAGAGGTAGCAGTGATAAAAGCACGGAGGAGGATCTTCTGACCCTCTGACCTCCATTCATTAATAAACAGCTGGGCGAGCGTCTGTCAGAGGTTTGATTAGAAGAAAGCACAACTCTAATGAGCCTTTCTTGTTTATTTATTGCCCTCACCCCAAGGTGAAAGGTTGATCATGTTTCTGCCTGTGTCTGGCTGAATACAGGGAGTCCTCGACTTACGAACGAGTTCCGGACCTAAGGACCGTTCGTAACCCGATTTTGACGTAAGTCGGAACCCATAGCACGTGCGTTCGTAAGTCCGGATTTTCGTTCGTAAGTCGGAAAATGTATGCTAGCGCTGCGCCAAACACCTGTTTTTCAACACGAACATACATACTGGTTCATAAACATGCACATAACTTTGTTTACAAACGGTTAGCTAACACACTTTCATCTAAAAACACATACCAGTGCTGTATTTAATGTACAACTGTACTGTCCATACGTCCGTTCGTAAGTCCGAGTTGCCGTAAGTCGAGGACTCCCTGTATGTGTGTCATGTTAGCAAAATATCTCCTGAACCACTTACATCCCTCCATCCATTATCTTTACTCACGTCTTCCTTTTCAGGTTGCTGGGGTCACTCACTGGTGGTGCCCATGTCCAGCTATCACTGTGCGAGAGACAGGGGACAGGACATGTCTCCCGTCCATCACAGGGACACATAGAGACAAACGAGACAAACAACCATTCACTCTCTCACTCACATCTAGAGACAATTTAGAGTTATCAATTAGCGTAATATGTTTTTGATCTGTGGGAGGAAACTGGAGTACCAGGAGAAAACCCAGGCGGCACGGAGAGAACATGCACACTCCACCCAGAGAGGTCCCAGTGTTTGATCTGGCAACCTTCTCGCTGAGAGCCGGCAGCTCTACCCACTGCACCACGGTGCCACCTCCTGAACCACTTGGCAGATTTGATTGAAACTTCCAGAACAGCTTTGCTAATGTTCCAGCAACGTTCAGTCAGGTCGTCTGGACAGTTCCTTTATTTTATTTTGTTTTATTTTTTGGTTGGATTTCTTTACCTGGATTATTGAGCATGAACTGTGATGCGTTGCTAATCTTGTTAATTTGACAAATCTTTGAAGTCAGTCAAATTCAAGATGGCCACCACAACTAATTCAACTTTGTCAACACACAAAAATGGCTACAATTCAGAATAATATTGAGCTAAAGTGTGATGTGGTAGTAACTGAGAGTTATCCCTGACACATACATCGAGCCTCAACAGAACTCAAAATATTATTTGCTAAATTTCTTCTTTTACTTGTTGATGTATTTCCAATCACTTCAGCTGTTTCAATTGTTAAAAAAATGTGCCTGGTAGTTGGTGGCTATTCATTGATTTTAATTGCTAAGTTTTTATTTAGGGTCATTTTAATAATCAGTGTGAAAAAGATGTGTGGATTTTTATTAATATTTTTTGAACAGATCTTCATGACTTTGCAATGAATTTAAAACGCTGGCATAAAAGGTGGATGACAGTATGCATTCCTTCAAACAATGCTAGGCCTATAATTTAAAAGAAGCAAGTATGAAAGAGTTATTAAAAATATATTAAACATTAATTCTGAAGACACATGGAAACAGCTTGAGACCAGCTTGAGATCATTTCCTTTCTGTTTACTAAAAACCTGTGAGAAGTGACACATTTGGGTTAGAATTTACACTTAGAGCAGTTGTATCAGATTAATAACACTTTTCTTGACAAACCAAACTGGGATTTCGTCAATCTTGGTGTGCGGGAAGATTTAAAACCCAACAAGCTGCTTAAGCCTTTCAACTTCAGAGCAGCTGTTGGGCTGTGAGATAAATCAGATGGAAAAAGGCTGATGGTCTGATGTTAGCTGGCAAAACTTACTTGACTTGCACTTAACCTGTTTTCTGCAGACACGTCTGAGAATAGAAGTGAATTGAAGTGATGTTTGTCATCATATGGGTATTTGTGGAGCTGTATCCTGATCCATTAGCTGGACACAGTTTGCCTATCTGTAACCTTTATATCTTATGTTCAAGTGTCTCTTTACTGTTCCTTTCTTTAGTATGATTACCACAGTGATGTAAAAGGCTACATCCATCCCGCAAAACACATCTATCTATGCCATTTCCTGTCAAATGTAATAAAAGTGAAGTGAAAGGAGTTTGCCAGGGGAGTAAGTCCAAGGTCAGCACCAGTGGATCTAAGTGCAGAAGCTGGTAAATGTTCCCCTGGGGAGGTCGCTGCCCTGCATCGTGCTGTATTTGTCTGGCAAAAGGCCTGCTGACATTCTGCGGATGTAAAAGAGCAGCTTGTCTATAGCGCCAATTATTGCTGACAACTTTTCCATTGGCTGCCTCGTGACAGCAGTGTTTGTAAAAGGAGTGGGCAGGTAGCTTTTGGGGTTGGGGCGATCGAGTTTCAGGGACCAATATCTTCCAGTACGACGGCGTTGGGTTTCAATGTAGAAAGAAAACGCCAAATTCTTTGACATGATTAGATGAGAGCAGCCTCAGACCATGAGACAAGATATTGTTCTTTGTCAGGTGTTGTCTTACACCTCTGAGTGACGGGGTCTTTGTGTTCCTGGAAGACAGAAGCAAGCTTTAACAAGTGTGAAGTCACGACGGAGCTCTGCAGAAACACTCCGACACTACACTTTGTTACATGAGTGCATTTAAAATAGATTCATTCATTCATTCAACCCCACATTTATTGTAATGATTTTTTCTGAAACAACTCGTTTTAATGTAAAAAAAATAATAATTAAACTTTGACAAAATATTTGTTGCATCTTAACTTAAAGACCTAGTACTTAATGAAGGAATGCGCATCAGTCGCCACCTTTCATGCTAAATTTTAAACTAGGATCACTTGACAATAAAAAAAGAAGAAAATGTTACAGCTGTTTTGATTGTTATCCAGAGGTTGTGGTTCCCTTATCTATGCTATGGGAAACTGCGCCTCAGCGCCTCCGTGCGGTTACCTGAAGTAATACACTCACGCCTTTACGGCAGGGGCGTCAGCGTCACGCCAGAGTCCCCTCCCTCTGGGTATTTAAGATGCGGACGCCCATCCTACTTTCTCTATTTGCCCTTCACCTTGCCTAATAACTTGGGTCTGAGGTCTAAATGTCCGTTTTGGTATAAATTTGAATTTACCCTTATATTTCCATCATAGAAACTATTTATCTGGCCTTGTTTGGTATTGTTGTTTTCAGGACAACCTCATCTTCATGATTGTACAGTCTTTGTTTTATTTTGACCAAATGCATGATCACATTGGAGCAAAAAATAACATAAAACATGAAATCCGTGTTAGTAAAATATTGAAATATTTACTATGAAATTCACAAAAATATTGAACGAACCATTTTAACAGCCTAAAATGAAAATTTCATTGGTATATTTTAAGAACTTGTGTACAAACTTAGTAAAAAACGAATTAGTATACACATTTTTACATCATAAAGTGGGCAATTTCACATGTGTGTTTTACCACTATTTACACTGACTATCTGTCAAAACAGTACAGTATCTTCATCACAAATTCTGTTTTTTTTCCCCTTTTATTCTGAAAAACAGACCAAAAACGACTACAAAACTCTGCAGACACACTAAATAATCATAAAAACCAAATAAAACAGCAAGTCTGACCTGTAATCAGTGCCTGGTTTCCTCCTCCACCCCCCTTCTTCCCCAAAACTACTGCTGCTGTGTTTCTCCGTTCAGGACACAACATGGAGGAAAAACGTTTCTGATTGGTTGCTTCACAATGTGTTGTGTTCATGAAAATCGTAAATTTGAATTTCATCTTGAATTCATTGACTTTTTGGTAAAAAAATCAACTGATTGCTCGCACAGGGGCGCAATACTATGGCAGCAAGCATCTGTCACATTTCTGGTTGTATATTGAAGTAAATACACAACAAAATCAATATAAAAACACTACTTTTATCAAAGTTTGGAGTCTCTGCTGTCCAACAGAATTGAATGGAACACTTCACATGCCGTGTGCTTTGTTTAAAAAGACTATTTATAGCCATGACGTCATGCCCGCAAATATGCGGGCATAGACCTCTAAACCTGAACACTCTTCTCGGATCTTCTCTGTTGTTCATCGCTTGACCAGAGGTGAGCTTGCTCCCTACACAGAGCGTACAGAGATGTTTTTCCTGCGGACTGCCAGGCTAGCGAAAGCTGGTCCGGCACATTTTTCCTTCACCCCAAAGTTTTCTTCTCCTCTCTCCACAGACCGCTTCGCTCGACGGCGCTGACTGCGCGACACCACTACCCTACTAACGAGTAGCAGGCTAGCCGGCGAAAGTGACGCGAGGAGGGAGACGTCTCCGGACAAGGTTAGCACTGCTAACTAGCTTAACTCTTCTCAGCCATGGCTCCTGAGAAGGTAATCCAAAAACCCAAAACTCAAAGAAGACCAGCAGGCCAGCGAGCCCCAGCTCCCGTACCCTTTTCTCTTCTGCTTTTCTGTTGCTCGGTTAACGAATGCTAACTGTAAGGCATGCTACCTGCTAAGCTAACAAAGCTAACAGGCCAGCAGAAACGAGCAGCTCAGCAAGAGGACGTCCTCGGATGAGGAACTCTGACAGGCTGTGAGCTCCGGCTCCCGAACCTGCTTCAGCGGATCTGGATACCCCCTTTTCAGCAGCGGACACCCACGAGGCCTGTCTGGTCTGCTCAGGGATGCTACACGCGAAGACACTCAAAGTTTTTGTCGCGGATGACCCCGGAGAAAGGAGAGTGGAAATCGATCAGCGTTGCTAACACGATTAGCGCGGCTATGATTGGACAACGAAGGATCCATCGTGAGGTATGTGAAAATGCTTGGTCTAGCTTGCTAGCTAACCTTCTCGTACTTGCCTGTTTCGCTATCCTGTGCGGCCGAATCGACGGTAGAATTCATCGCATAACTAAGTGTTTTTTACCGATAATGCACAGTTTGAGGGCCCTTCTCAGCACTGCTAGCGGGCTCACGAGTGCCTCCACGTTTAGCCCCGGCTAACAAGGAGACTCTCTGCCCAGCTCAGTCCAGGAGAAGGAATTTCAGCTACCTGTCCAGCTGCGCTACCTGGTAGTTTTCCCATGCCCACGACGAGAACATCGTGACGCTGAGAGCTTGTCCAGCCATGAGGCTATGGATGACTCTCTGACGTTAACCATGTCAGGGCCCGAGGGACCCTGGTGGGATGGACAAGGACGAGTGGCCTCTGTGCTGCAGGCCCACCAGGCAGGAAAGCTGCAAGAGCTGCAAGGGGCCACCAACAAAAAGAAAAGGAAAGTCTGAGATGCCCCTGCACCATTACAGGCGCTCTCACTCACAGAAGGAGAGAAAATGCTGAACTTTTACCACCGGTACCTGTGTTAGAAGAACACAGACTAGCTGGTTCGGAACGTTTAAACACACAAGAACACCCAGAGACTTGTGTAATAAAGAGAAATTGCCATCCACACATGACAATAAAGTCTCAGACTACTGAATGCATCCTGGTCCCAAAATGGGAACAGAGCTTCAGGTTTGCCCGCCCACGCGGTACGGGAACCTGACCTTTTGAGCCCAGACTTCACTTGTAAAATGCTACAAGGAGCTGGTGGTATGTGTGTGCGCACTAAACATAACTCGTCTACTGTATGTGCAATTAAAAACAAACACTGTTTCATGCATATACAAGAATAAAAGTACCAAAGCACAGACTGCCCTGGTTCTTGACTCGAGCCCCACTTTTGTGGAACACAAACTACTAGGTCAGACTATGAACCGCAGTAGGACACACGAGTTCTGCCTGAGACAGTCAGATCTTGCGATGTCTTCTGTTGGGCAGACCAACCTGCTCCAGAGTACGCGAGAGGGGTCGAAGGCCACCCCTCCCGCACTCAAACATGACAAGCAGCAGCTAGACATCCCTTCCAGGCGCATGGCATATGCGCAGGCCTGGAGGGCGTGTCTGCCAAACGAATGATCATGACGGTGCGTTGTGGGCTCAAGCTAGAGTTCATCAAAGGACCCCCCCCCTTTGTGGGGGTGCTGTGATTGAACATTAACCTAGCACGCGCGCACGTGCTGAGGGAGGAAGTGTCAACAATGCTACAGAAAGGAATAATAAGTATTGTTCCAAAACACAAACCACGCTCCGGTCAGCGCAGCAAGCTCTTCCTGGTGCCCAAAAGAGATCAATCCCTGAGGCCGGTCCTGGATCTCAGGACTCTGAACAAGAAAATAAGAACTTTCAAGTTCAAGATGTTCACACTGTGGCAGGTCCCCCAGTCCGTGAGACCTGGGGACTACGCATGTACAGTGGATTGAAAGACGCCTATTTCCATGTGGGCGTCTGGAGGAGGCACAGGAAATTCCTCCGGTTTGCCTTCAAAGGGAAGGCTCATGAATTCAAAGCCTTACCCTTCGGTTCGAAGACTGCTCCTCGTACATTTACTAAATGTCTGGACGCAGCCCTGACCCCTCTTAGGATTCAAGGAGTCAGGATTATGAACTACCTGGATGACCTCCTGGTTCTGGCTGGAAGCAGAATACAGGCCTAGTCACACTCCTGCAGGGTGATCTCTCACCTGGAGTCTCTCGGTTTTGTCATAAACCTACAAAAGAGTGACCTGACCCTATCACGGATTACCGTATTCCTGGGAGTGCAGGTCGACACCATCCAGTACAGAGCATGGCTCTCAGAGGAACGTGTTTCCTCGATTCGCCGTTGCCTGGCAAAGTTTAAACTGAATCAGCAGGTCCCTCTGAAAACGTGCCAACGCCTTTTAGGTCTCTTAGCGGCAGCCATACCCTGTGTGCCACACGCATTGCTGAAGATGCGGGCCCTGCTAATATGGCTAAACCAACAAACACGACCTGCCCTGTCTGGGCGAGCAGGAAAGTTTAGAATTGATTCAGAGTGCCTGAGGGCCCTGGAACCTTGGAGGGACCTGTCTGTGTTCACAGAAGGGGTCCCGTCAGGTAGGGTGTCATCCCGTGTGGTCATCACGACGGACGCCTCGAAAACAGGATGGGGGGCAGTCTGTAGAAATCAGAATGCCTGAGGCCTCTGGAATGAGCAGAAAGCAGGATTGTACATCAACTTCCTGGAATTCTTGGCCGTATTCCTGTCAGTAAAATACTTCTTTGGTAAAGGTCTGATCGCGGGACAGCACGTCCTGGTGAAATCAGATAACAAAACCACGGTGTCCTGCATTACCTGGGAAGGGGGGACGAGATCCCAAGCCCTCCTTAGCCTGACACAGAGGATGCTCACATGGTACGCTCCAAGATTATTGTCGCTCAGGGCGACTCATGTTCCAGGTGAACTGAAGTATGGAGCGGATGCCCCCTCAAAAGGGCCTCTTTTGGAATCAGAATGAAGACTGAACCCATGGGTCGTGGATCAGGTCTGGTCACGATTTGGGAGAGCCTCGGTGGACTTGTTCCCATGCAGAGCCAGCTCACAATGTGACCTCTACTCCTCTATGAGGGAAACAGACGAAACGTCGGGAACGGATGCTTTGGCCCATGATTGGCTAGCAGGGGTGCTGTATTATGCTTTTCCACCTGTCCCTCTGATTCAGGTGACACTGGAACGTATACGTAAGGGAGCCCTCTCCCTGATACTAATAGCCCCCAGGTGGCCACAGAAACCGTGGTTCCCGGAACTGATCTCAATGTTGTCAGGGATACCATGGCAGTTGCCTTCTTATAGAGACCTGCTGACTCAGGCACGTGAGCAGCTTCTACACCCACGTCCGGAGCTGTGGCAGCTTTCAGCCTAGCCACTGAAGGGATCTGGCTGAGGGCCTAAGGCTTGATCATCTTTGTTTCCAACAACAACAACAGCATACACAAGGGAGACCCTTGGTGTTTATGTTTACTTGGGAGATGTTCAGTGGGATGGTTCCCCTCTCCTCTGACAGTTCTCCAACATCAGGATGGGCCTATTTGACAGTCCTAGTAAGTTGTCTGTTCAAGAAGCAGATGAGGGACTTGTGCGTGCCCCTTGTATATATGAAATTTTCCCCCTGGGGACCTGGAAGGTTACCTTGTGCTTGAACAGGGTTCTCTACCTCCACATTGCCATCTGATTGCCAGTGGAGTAATGGGTCCCTTGCTCTTTTCCTTCTGCTTCTCAAGATTTCCAGGGAAAAAGGAGATGATGAGTAATCACACTAGCGGAGCACGCTTATGCTGTCTCTAGCTGGTGTTTCATCTATGTGTCCAGTGGTAACATCAGGCTGATGTTTCTACATGTGGCATTTTTCTTCTCAGGCTGTGCTCTCTACATACCTTGTAGAGAGCGGCTGGGAAATGCCTGCCGTATTAAGGCAGATGTTCTCACATGCATTTTACTGAGCATTTCAAGGGCGTGATTGAATTACGTTCCCATAGCATTATGTTGCACCGAGTGACATGACTGATAAGGGAACTGAAAGTTATGCACCATAACTCATGTTCCCTGAAGGAAGGGAACGAGGTGCAACATACCTGGCCCTTTTCAATGCTGAAAGCTCGGTGAAGTGCATTTTAGAGAAAGTAGGATGGGCGTCCGCGTCTTAAATACCCAGAGGGAGGGGACTCTGGCGTGACGCTGACGCCCCTGCCGTAAAGGCGTGAGTGTATTACTTCAGGTAACCGCGTGGAGGCGCAGTTTCCCATAGCATTATGTTGCACCTCGTTCCCTTCCTTCAGGGAACATGAGTTATGGTGCATAACTTTCAGGTTCGAGCCCAGGTTGCATCAGAAAGGGACTCCAGTGTAAAACAATGGCAAAACCGTTCATTCAAGTTCACTCCTTATGGCGACTCCTACAAAAAGAGTCAGCTGAAATATCCTCTTTTTTTCCCCATAATACTGCAATATCTTGCACGTGGTGTTAGCACTCAGATAATGTTTTACTAGATTGTCTTGCTCTACCTTTAACTCTAAAAGCACTACATCTGAGAAGAAAAGCTCTTGGAGCTACACACAATGATTGAGGTGGTCTGTGTCAACCCCCCTGTGCTGTATGGCTAAAATAAATCAAATGGAAGACTTTCATAGATTTCTGATTATTTTACAGTGTTTTCTTGATAATAACATAAACAGACCCATGTTGGAGAGACTAAGACACTTTGCTGACTGACCTGGGAACACAATGGAGTCTTCAAACAGGAACTGGAAGAGGTGGATGTGGAAAGAGATGTCTGGGACTCCCTGCTCAAGCTGCAGCTCCCACAACCCAGCTCCAGAAGAAACAGAAGAGGATGGATGGATCGATGGGTGAATGGATGGATGGGTGAATGGATGGATGGGTGGATGGATGGATGGATGGGTGAATGGTGGGTGGATGGATGAATGAATGAATGGATACATGGATGGATAGCTAGATGACAGATACATGGATGGATGGATAGGTGGATGCATGGATGGATGAATGCATGGATGGATGGATGGATGGATGGATGGATGGATGGATGATGGATGCATGGATGAATGAATGCATAGATGAATGAATGCATAGATGGAT